>CM072809.1:12442500-12740000 GCA_037013495.1 Hippophae tibetana | reverse complement strand
TATGTAATCATGAAGCATTGTATACATTTTATAATAATATTCAATCTTAGTGTGGGTTAAACTTAGGGGTTTTTATCGAATAGAATTCGATCATTTTATATTCATTTGATCTAATTTTATATTCATTCGATCTAATTCGATCATTCGATTGGATTGAAACATCTTAATCTACAATCGATTTAATCACCTTTCAAATTCGATATAATTCGATCCGTAACCTATTCGAATTAAATCCGATCACTCCGAACAATAAACTTAATTAACCCTATTTTTAATATTTTTAAATAATTTTTATATAAATCATAATATAAAATTATTTGAGTTAAAAGAAACCTTAAAAAACTAAATAAATAAATATTAATTAAACATATATAATTAATTTCGGTCGGATTGTATGAGATGGAATGAATCGTAGTGAAATCTGTTATCCAATTTGAACTTAACGTATTGAAAAAAATTTCATCCAACCCGATCTGATGGTCTGATCAAAATCGTCAAAAAATTAACGGATCGAATTAAATTGATCAAATTTTTATACACCTTTAGTTAAATTATAATATATACATTTGATTTGATATATTTAAACTTATATAATTTAATAGATGAATTAAAATATTATGAACTAAATTATATTTGCATGTATTTTTTACTTGAAAATATATATATATATATATATATATAAATTATGAGTTTTGAAATATTCAAATACTCTTTTTAACTACTCAAATACTTTTTGTTTACTTATTTTATTATGTCCCCATTACATCATTTCTAATATCGTTAACTTATTAATTTATTTGCCTACGAATATAAAGAATTTAAATGCAAGTGTACTTTTATTTTTGTTCTGCAATTTAAATGTGCTGCTACATGTTAGGCAAATGCTAGTATAAGAATAGAGCCTTATTAGAAGCAAAACTTATTTATTCCCCTGACTCTTCTTCATGTCAAGTGCTCTTTTTTTCTTTCTTTCTTTAATAGTAGTTCATATCAAGTGATTATGAACATATTATTTAAAAAATTCTCATTCCTTGATAGCATAAATTTCATGCTAATATAATATAAATTTACACACACATTTTATGTTGTATAATATGTCAAAATTATTTTAATTTTTTAAAAATAATTGTTTTTAAAATAATATTACGTAACGTAATAATATTACGCAGTTTTACAATGAAGGTCTAATTTGACCCATGTTGTTGTCAGTATGTATATTATTATCCGGCCCATTACAAGTATCAAGTAGTTGATGTATGCTTTAAAAATAAAATGCAATAAACACAATAGCACCAAAACCCAAAAACAAAAACAAAATAAAATCAATACTCTATACTCTATACTCTATACTCTATACTCTATACTAAGAGGTAGTTTCTATTTGGGGATGTAAGGTGGCTACATAGTTATAGAAGATATCAATGCTACAATTTTTACTAGTGACAATAGGATTTGTATGAATTTTGTCTCTAGAAATGATATAGAAGACCTCTTGGAGTGTTTAAGTTGAAGAGACTTTACTCGCCTTTGGTGCAAAACTCCAATCTTTTTTAGGACAGATTCACAGAAAGTTGTGCCCTTAATTCTAAGTAAGGATGGATCTTTTGCACTGGAAGGTGCTAGAGTTGAAGATATATGAAAGGTTGATATATGAGATATTTATGAGGGGCGTGATTTTTCTTTTCGTTTTAAGTCGACGGAACAAAATAGAGTTTCTCATATTGCTGCTAAACTGATTCATACTAATTTTTAGCTATTGAATTTTAAGATAGTTTTTCTCACGTTTTTTTGAAATATTATCGATACAGTGAAATGTATTGTGTGGATTAAGTCGTAGATTAAGTTATTCTTTTTAAAATATTTTTTAATTTTATTTAAATTTATGCAAATAAATACAATCTCGTCATTATCGGGATAAAATAACTCATAATCTTTGTTTTTTGTCTCATAATTTAATTTTATTGATGAAATTTGGAAAACTACAACTCTAGAGTTTATGTCTAAAGTGAGAGTTAGAGTTCTATATCTGTAGTTTAAGAAAATGTGTGATAATTATAAAAAATAACGGATATTTTTTTAGTAAAAAAGTAACGATAAATTATGAGTGAAAAAATAACGATTATTTTATGAATAAAAAAATAACAGTTATTTTACGAGTAAAAAAGTTAATTTTAATTAAAAAAATTCCAAAAATAAGATGTAACTTCCCTCACACGCACACACTAATTACGACCATTGGCGCGCCTGTTATCATATTTGTCAAAGTTATTTCCTATTCTGTAAAAATGTGTGCCCATTTGTGACCAAATCTAATATTTAATCTTTTTTTATTTATACGTAAAATAACAATACGAAACAAAACTGAAAAGAATGAAATTTATCGCATCATTTGTTTTATTAAAATTCATTTCAATCAATCCATATCATAATTCATATCCTCCCATATTCCACATTGTCTATTATACATATTGTTTTACTCACCCTTCTCTTACAAATTTTGGCTTTTCTTTCTTTGATCCAGTTCTCTTTCTCGATATTTGTACAATCTTATCTCCATCTCAACTCGTAATTCCTCCATTTCCTTTTTCCTGTATCTGAAAAGTTCGCTTTTTTATTGTTTCTTTCTTATATTGTTAGCTAATCTTTCGCGTACCCCTGTCTCTTTCTCTCTCGTTTTGTTATGGGTAGTTGAGGAATCCATTTTTATCATTTTATCAATTCGAGGCTCTTAGTTTGAATATCGAAATTTCAACAAAAAAAAGGAGAAAATAATGCAGATGACAATGGAGGGGATGATGGATAAAGGAATATTAGATGACATAATAAGGAGGCTATTGGAAGGAAAAGGAGGTAAACAGGTTCAGCTTTCTGAGGGAGAGATCAGGCAGCTTTGTGTCAATTCCCGCCAAATTTTCCTCTCTCAACCTAATCTTCTTGAGGTTCATGCTCCAATTCGAATCTGTGGTTAGCTCTCTTATCCTTTCTCTTCTGATGTTGGGTAATAAGAATATTAGAATATCACTAGAATTTATAATTTTGATTTCTTTGGAGATGAGAATTTTTGTTTTTGTTATACATGGTTTGTATAATTCATATAGGAAAATTACATCCATCTTAAAGACTTACAATTATTATTGATAAATATAATCGAATATTATGTCAATTTTGGTCATCATAAATTTGTAGTATGCAAAACAATGGGGGTCTTTTAATAACAGGAAACACATGCTATGCTAGTGCGATCAATTGGGTCTTTTGTGATATCATTATTACTCTGATATTGTGCCAATTTCTGCCTCTGTTTGTTTAACTTGTAGCCTTTTTGCAGGCGATATACACGGCCAGTACCAAGACCTGCTGAGGCTATTCGAATATGGAGGCTACCCTCCTGCTGCAAACTATCTCTTTCTTGGGGACTATGTCGATCGAGGCAAGCAAAGCTTGGAGACAATGTGTTTGTTGCTAGCCTACAAAATAAGATATCCTGATAAAATTTTCCTCCTTAGGGGAAATCATGAAGATGCAAAGATCAATAGGATTTACGGGTTCTATGATGAATGTAAAAGGAGATTCAACGTTAGACTTTGGAAAATTTTTACGGATTGCTTCAATTGTTTGCCTGTGGCCGCACTCATCGATGGGAAAATACTTTGTATGCATGGTGGACTCTCTCCAGAGATGGAAAATTTTGATCAAATTAAGGAACTTCTTAGGCCTACTGAAATTCCAGATAGTGGTCTTCTATGTGATCTTCTCTGGTCTGATCCTGCTCCTAATATTGAGGGATGGGCAGATAGTGATCGAGGTTTGTCAAGCATTTTTGGTGCTGATATAGTTGCAGACTTTTTGGATAAGAATGATATTGATCTCATTTGCCGAGGTCATCAGGTAAAATAAACCTCTCTTTCTGTGCAAGTTTGTTTTTCTTTAAGATCAAATAATACTTTTGCTTGTTTCGAACCTATGATTTGAAACAGGAAAAATGTGTCTTACTGTCAAATCACTAGGTGAATCACTCGTTCTGCGAGTTGGGGGAATAGCTTATAGCTTAGCTTCATTTATGTGCAGCCATGTTAACCTTAACTTCTTGTTACTCCTCTGTTTCCATTAGCCTTCAAAATGATAAGCTCCAAAATATAAAAAGCCTAAGAACACCATAGAAATGGGACTAAGCATTGATAAATAAAGTAGCTATAGTCCTACACCAACATCAACTACGACTTTCAAAAGATTATTTTGATTAGTTTTGTGCAATCTATACAGATGAGAATTTTGTGAGATATTATTATTATGCAGGTTGTGGAAGATGGATATGAGTTTTTCGCTAATCGAAGATTAGTCACAATCTTCTCAGCTCCAAATTATGGAGGGGAGTTTGACAATGTGGGAGCTCTATTGAGTGTTGATGAAACTTTAATGTGCTCTTTTGAGATATTGAAACCAGTTGACCATAAATCATCTAATGCACCTAATGCTTCTAAATTGACTCTGAAGAAAGCATTATATGTAAGTATCTAACCTCTTATTCATTATTATGTAGTTTATCAAGTGAATCTTAACAAGGTTTTTTGGTCTTTCCTTGGACAGCCCTCAGGAAAGATCTGATTTTAGCAAACTTGGTTTTCTGATAAGATTTGGTCACAGAAGATTCTTTCAGTAAACAGAATGTGTTCAAATAGAGCTAGAGTTTGAATTCGAATCTTCGTGATTTCGAAGTGTTCTTTTCCCCAAAGATTTTGTTGCACAGAGAAGTTTATAGAACCTGTAAATTGAATATAGAAATGTTGTTGCCTGAGCAGGAAAGTGGTTTCTGTTTGGGACCTTAGCTGTACTTGTAAGGGAGAGTGCAGGACTAGAAAGGCCTACATTGAATTTTCTTTTCTGTTATTTTTTCTTTCTCCTCTTTTCACTCTTTATTGAGAATGTGTATACCTATGCCCTGATATTTTCAGGTGGTTATATTGATTTTGTTAGGAAGAGATGACTCAAGTGATTTTCTTTGAAACTTTTATTTTAAGCGCAAATGCACCATTCAGAAGCAATTTTAAATGCTAAAGCACTTCTTTGTGCATTTGGCATAACAAATTAAAAGACTTTCATGTGCTACAACATTCACTTTTGTGCTTTTTCATTAAGTGCCATGACTCCTATAACATCCTGTGTATAAATACACAATATATATATAGCATTATTAAAATAAGAAGAGAACTAAATTAAGGGGGCACTTCCTCCAAACCTAGTAACCTGTAACAAAAGCTATTTGTAAAAAATATATTCTCCATGAATAAATCATCTTAAGTATCCATTGCTAAAAGATGCACCCCTTCTTTCTACCCTCTCTGTTGCTCAAAGGAGAAACCATAACTCTCCTATCTATAAATAACTAATTATTTAACTTATATTTTTATTTATTTTTTAATTTATTTTTGTTTTTACGTAAAAAAAAATAACATTTAAAATTATATTATAATAATCACTTAATTAAAGATAATAATTTTAAATTCGATGAATTACGAAGTTTCTTTCTAATAAATCATCTTTTATCAATAGTAATGATTAATGTTTTTTAAGTTTTAACGTAGATATTGCTCACGTTTTACTTTTCAATACGAAAATTATTGAAATAGTATCAGCTTTTTATAGCCAAAATTTATTTTGATTTGCCCTTTTTTTCACATATTAAATATTATAAAATAACGCATTTATAAACTACGGCTAAACACTTGCATGTGCATCCGAACCTAATAATAAATAATAATAATAATAATAATAATAATAATAAGCCATCATACTTATATAACATCAATTTAACCTACCATCATTCAATAAGTTTTCAATTGATTATGACGTCTCCTTTCCCATGGCCCACGATATTTTGTCGTGGCTCAACTACATAATTATGCTTGGCAAACAATGATCTGATATTCAGCCTCTTATATGTAAATTGTAATCTGTAAAGGAATAAAGAAATAACAAACAGCTTAAACAATCCTAATCATTATTATTATTCCACCACTGAATCTTCGTAACAGTAAATTTTTCACAACAGTAATTTCTTTGTGCTTATTTTCCTGCAAAATATCTTTCAACTATTATAATTTTCATAATTTTTTAAAATAACATATTATAATTCCTTAATTTATTAACTAGGTGGTGTAATTATGAAAAATAAATAATTTTAAACATATAATTTATTAAAATAAAAACATCTAGTATATCAAAATTATTAAAATTTAATCCTTATAATACATTATTTATGATCATAAATAATAAAATTATTAAATTTTAATTTTAAAATTAAGGGATTAAAATATTTATTTATTTATTAATAACAAAAATATTGTGAGATTCTAATAAAACATTTAAGTTAAATAATTATAAAACTCTGCCAAACTTCCGTTAATTTTAATGGCACTTTCCTTTTTCCTGAAGAACTAAAGATTTTTTTTTCTTTTTTTCATGAAAAGACATCTTTAACGTTTAGAAATAGACTCGTTCGATTATTATATTATGTTTCACCCATTTTAGAGTAAATTTAATATACTGTTCTGTGCAGTTCGATAAGTCATTGCATCCCCATATTAAAAATAAAAGAGAGAGACAAAGAGTGGATATATTCGACCCTGCACCAAAACACTATAATTGATACAAAATATTATTCGAATTTAATATCAAATTACACATCAAATTTTAATACAATATTATTCATCACATTAATTTATTTATTTTTTATATAAAAATATTAAATTTTTTAATTACATATAATAAATAAAATTATAATATTTGTTATAACTTTTAAGGTGATAAAAAATATTATATAATATTTGTTATAAAACTTAATGCAATTTATTAAAATTTGATTTAAAAGTGTTAAAAGGTTAAAAGATTATCTTATAAATTCTCACTCCAAAGCTCCTGTGTATTCTCTAAATATCTCACAAGAACAAGATAATAAATTTGGAATATTGAAATTCCAAAACACAAACCAATACGTACTTCAATCTTTTTGGGGCCCTATTCTGGAGATTCCGATATTGCTCCACTAAATAAAAAAAAATAGATTAAGACCCTCAAAATCACCATTACAAACCACTTGTTTCATGTTTGGCAACAAAACACATTTATTGATAAAACTGGTCCATAAAGACAAAATGGATATTCATATAACTTTTTACACCACCCTTATTCTTCAAACAAAACTTACAGGTAAGCAGCAGTAGCAGCAGCATAATTGATAAGAGAAAAGAAGATAAAAGAAGAAAATAAAAGGAACTGAAGTGAGAAACAAAAAGATCCTATATACATACATATAAACAAACATACATATAATATATATAATATAACAACTGAGCTAGGTACAAAATTACGATCCAACATTTACGGAGCTAGAACGCATCCCAACTGTAAGTGCTATATATTAGATCTCATATAGCATACATATATATCACACAGCTTTTATGAAATCCCACACACTACACTCTAAAGAACAAAAACACAGTTACATGTTCTACAGTCTTCGTGGAATGTTATTTCCCAAAAAGCATGATCATTTCTCACACATCATATGGAGAGGAAAGGCCCCTTGTTCCTTGGGAGCTCGGCTTCTCGTACGCATCCGAGGCTGACCTCCTTCTGAATCTGCCTCCTAAAATTCGTCAAATCATCAATAATGTTTCTTATTGGAATCACAACCACATCATATAACACATATTGAACTACTTAATAGCAATTAAGTGATTGAAGAGGGGAGAGAGAGCACCACTACTACTGTATATATATGAGTTGTGATTGAGCTGACGATAGAACTTATACTCTTCTATCTCTCAAGTCATAGTTTTGAATCGCACCCTATAGTTCCCTAAAAATAAAATAAAAACTAACATATTCCAATAATAATAGAACTAATAACAATTTCTTTCGAGAGATTTGGTATGGGTTCCATTATTTTAAAAATCATAGTCAATAAGTGCCCTAATAGTCCAAAAGCCTGGCGAATCGGAGTAGTTTCCAATTAGAATGAACAATCTCAATAGCCAAATCAAACTTGGTTCACCTAATCCTACTTATTTTAATCAATGTTTCTTCAATATTAGTAAAGTCCAAATGAAAGTGGGATCTATCTACATGAGTCCCATGACGCGTTTCATCAAGGAAACTCAACTACCACCATGGACGATTCAGATCGAATCTATCGGACCCTCAGAAAATGGTGATAAAAAAAAGGACATGCACAAATAGTACGTCAATGATTCAATAAGGATTTAGATGTCATTCTACAATAAACAAACAAATATGGACCACATGGGAACCTATTGCATTAAAAATTAATCCACCTCCATTAAGTAACGGACACCGCTACTAAAAGACAAAAACACCCCCGTGGATTTTCCTAGGCCGTCACACTCCTCGGCTCCACTTTTTCTGGAGACTTCGTCACTGTTCACTAATTTACTCAAGTTTCAAGGGTCACTTCAAGTGCTTACCGGAAAATGGAGACAGCGGAGGAGTCGATCCCGCCGGTGAAATTGGAGGCGAACCGCTCTGATACCCCGGAGGTTTCACTATCATGATACTCCTGGTAACTCTCAACGCGTCCTCCGTCGAATCGTCACCCAACGTTCGCGCATTCCCTCCATCAGATCCTGATCAAATCATACCGATCAAATCAATATCATTAAATTTTACAAATCCCGACGATTTTCGGTGCTCGGAAGAAGTTACTTAAATATTTTCTCGCTTTTAATCTTAATTTTGGCAATTCGGTTAACTCATAATCGATTAAGCAGATCTGAGATATTTGTTCATAATAATTCAAAACAATTTCATGTATATTTGTTTGCGAATTAGTATGGGATTACAGTTAATACGTGTCGTAAAATATGATGTCATTTTGACATATCTAACGCAGCCTACCCTTGTCGGAGTTTGAACGGAAACTGAAAGTGTGATGTTTCCTAAGCTTGCCAAGACCACTCTCCGGCTGAGGTCCGGCAACGGTGTCGTCCCATAGATGATCGAGAAGACCCATCACTTAAGTCAGTGAAGAACGAAGCGCAATATTTCGATTCAGGCGTAGGTTGACGACGCTAGAGCTCGTTACGTCTCACTAAAGTTAGAAATGAGAATCATCCCTTTCTAGTTTCGAGGGATATTTAAAGGTGAATTGGCGTTAAAGGTCGAGCAAGTTTTGGAGATGTATGCTATTGTAATCCGTTGATTTCATCTGTTGTTGTTTAAATGATGTGGCAAGTAGATCGGGGGGCACGTAATTAGGATAAGATATGCGTGACGGATGGGCCCCAACATCCCGGTTACATTTCAAGGTTAAGAGTTACACGTTGCTCTCAAGAAATGTGATTGGGCTGGTCACGTGATGGGCCATTTTCTTGACTTTTTAAATTCAAATTCAGAAACTATCCTTGAGCTTATCCGAACCATCATTATTAGGTCTGGCTTTAATTGAAATTACTAATAATACCCAGTTCAGAATATCTGATTATCTTCCTCACTTTTGTATATGCACAATTTCGGATATTTATCTTATTAGCAGAAAAAAAACTGAATATATATATACATATATTAATTAGTAATCATTAATGTAATAAATCAATACTACGATATGGAAAATTTTAAGTTGCGTATCTTACGTCCATTACTTAAATTAATATTTTTGTAAATAAGATTTGATAAACAAGATTAATTAGTTTTAACAAATATACTAATATTGTCATTACTCAAACAGCAAAGTAATTATATAACTGGCTTGATGCACTAGCTCAAATTTAAAATTCAAATATCACAACTTTCTAATTAAAAAAACATGCCAGTGGACTACAAATATCGAAGCCTAATTATATTAATGTTTATATTTATTAGTGGATTATGCGTTTATTTATATAGATTAAAGTTGTGTGATTTGAACATTTAATTTAAAATAATAAAATGATGAGATTTATTATAATATTATTAAATAAACCAAGTGTAATGATATGTAATTCACATAATAATATGTAGATAAAATTTATATATCCTCCGGTTTAAAAATGTTTTAAATTATTCATGCAAATTAGTACGTGAATATTTTCATTATCTTCCCAAAAGAAAATGTCCAATTTTTTGTCACTAAGAGAAAATGTACTCTCTTTTTTTTTCCTTTAGTGGAAAAATGTCCTTTCATAGCTATGATTCCATGAAACGACAAACTGATATGTGTAGCTGTATTTGGTGTTTCTCATCGTCACAAAGAAATTAATATTATACGAGCAAAGAAACATAATTATATATATTTGATTACTGGCTTTTGTGGCCTTTTCAGGGTTCATCCGGGTCAGCTCATGTCCCTTGAAGGAAGCCTATATCATTATTAAGAATAAACTATATTATATGCCCTCTTCTTTTGGTAAAAATGGCCTCAACCTTAATTTTTATAAAATTGCTCTCTATCTTAGCCTTCTTAGGAAATTGCCCGCAAGCTTATAAATAGTTAGTTTTACAAACATTAATTGGATCTTGGTAGCAATTGTAAACGGTTATAACACTTGTAAAAGTCAATTCATTAGGGGGGTCTTTTAGCAAAAAGAAGTGGACCCAAAGAATGAGGACATACACTTGTAAATTACACCTAGAAAGATGACTGCGAAAAGCAATCGTGTATACACTTAAATCAAGTATAAGCAAAACAAACCAACTATACTTATTAATAATACAATATTATCTCATTTATAATTCCTTACACTTTTGTAATAAATATATTTTTACAAATATAAATGACAGAATATTGAAATCACATGTTCCATTTTTGTGATTCGTTCTCCTTTTTAAGTGTACCAACTTTTTCGGTAAAATAGGATCACAAAAATAAAAATAAAAATTATAGCAAAAGAAGGCACTATTGATTTGCACTCTCTTCTTTGAATTTGATAGCTACACGAGATTCTCAACAACTTATGAAGTAACGTCACACCATTTTAAATAAACAAATAAATAAGATATAATACAACAATTACTCAGCAATGACCTACCATTATCACCAAACCTGTGGCTGCACTTACTGAGGCCGTTGTCTTCACCGCCTTATTTGAAAAACCAAATATTCACAAGGGTCATAGATTGGAACCTCAGGGCCCATATTATATATTCATTTATGCATGATGTATGTAGAAGCAAATCAAACAATTCTCAACCATAATATTGAAAAAGACAATTGCAAGATTGCTTGTGAGCATGAACTACTCATCAAATATCAATTTATGCCAAAAAGAATTCCCATTTATTGACTTAATATTAGCAGAACACTACTTGCATGGAGTTAGTTCATTTGTATTAGAAGAATACAAGTATACATCTTCCTTGTGTTTGGAAACACCTCAAACTCCTAGAATAAAATGAAAATTGATTTAAATGTGACCATATTTATAAACTCCAAAATGCATGAGATAGATTTGTTTTAGTTCTTTCAGATAATCATGTAACAGACGGCAATCTAATAGCAGCAAATTTTGCATAAGCAGTAGATTTCACATCATAAAAGTTAGGTTATAGTCCTAGAAACGGGAACACTGAATCCAATGAAACGGATGGTGGAATTCGAATCAGTTCACCAAATGATATCACATCAAGAACAGCATTGAGAACATGATACTAGAATGCATTTCAACAACTGATCATTCCAAAGTGATTACTCCATATGAGTAAATATAAGGAATAGAAAGCTCATTCTCCCATTCTTTTCTATAGTAGCTTCACGCCTGCATCCCTCACATTATCAATAACGGCTTTAATCTTACCGTGATATTTCTGTTCTCTCTTCAAGTGGATAGCAACTGCAGGGATGTTGTTGACCAGCAGACGCTCTCCCAATATCTTCCCGATCTTTGAAGCAGCTGCCACGTCACGAGTAATTTCCATGCTTTCTCTCAAGGACTTTTCCTGAGAACTTGCAGAACAGGCCACTGTGGCAGTTGGTGAGTGGATCACCTGAGCACTTACATATTTGTTTGTAAAGTGCATCTTTAGCACATAAGGCTTAAGATACTTTATGACATTAGGTGCCCTAGCTGGTGGAGGAATAACCATCTCCTACATAAGCATAAAAAAGGATTAGTAAGTATTCCTAAGTTTGTTCATCTCTCTAAGAAACCTATGAAATATGGGAATTCACTCACACATGCAGGATTATATAGATACTCCCTTATATAGTTGATTAACACTGACGGATAGGGAAGGTAAACCAGTTTGAATAAGTATGACTAGTGGCATAGCTGACTACTGATGTTTCTTTCAAGGGATGTTATTATAACAAGCCACAACATAAGAAACAAATACACATACTTTGTTTTCACATCTTTGAAATCTATAAATACTTGAGATGTTACTTCACAATAAAAGAAGGTATAAAGAATGAGTCCTAGTTCTCCTACGTTCTAGATCCATTCATATTGCAGGATGCTTCTTAAAGGTAATCCATGAGGATTCTAACTAGGCAGAGTCTATGAAACCTGCCACAGTTTACTAGGCAGCATAGAAACAGAGACTTTGAATAGCTCAACTAGACCAATACTAAATAAAATGAATACTAAAGAAACAACTCAACAAGATTCTTCTATTGACTACCAATCATACGAAAAAAACAAATCAAAAACTTTCAAGGAACAAGACAAACTCAAGGACGAACCCAAGCCGGCCAAATTAACATTCAAAGAAAAACCAAAGCCACAAAATATGTACCTCTGTTAAAGCAGGATAAAATCTACTGAGGGCCATGAGTTCCAGAAAACTACTTTAAGGTTCATATAACTAGTTAATTATAGGGATTTGTCGATATACAGGACCAAATTTGTCAAGAGAACCATGTATCCATGTTAAGTTTTAAGTTACCATATCCAAGTCTCTCGCATCCCTTTCCCTCCATCCCTCTCGCACACTTTCTTTTGATGGAAAATCATGTTACCTAATAACTTCCCAGCATGGATTCCAATGAACACATCTTGAGCCATATACAACCAGCATAAAGTCTTAGTGACATTAACAAGTGAGAACCACATTACATGTTTTCTTAATATTATATTGTGGATCACAAGAGATACCAGTACAAAAAAGGCAGCCATATATCCCCTACACATGACCTATCATTCACTACTATTGGCAAACATGAGAAGTGAGAGCAAAGGTTTATATGCAAATGTGAAGCTAAATTTGGAAATACATCCCACTTCAGGGTAAGGATCCCCATCATACAAAAAAGAGTTGGCTTTTATACCCAAAGACCATTATTATGAACTGAGAAAAAAATTGAGGAGTTTAAAGTTAACATTTTCTGGATAAATTAAACAACAGCAGACAGAGTATGTATAATTAGAAAGGACATGAGCCTGAAAGAGATTGAAGTGGCATGGTACATCAAAACCTGGACACCTGATGAAGAATCCAAATGGAATAAGAACAATCAGACCAGTCTGGGTTGATCCACTTTTTTAGTTTCTATGGTTTTTTAATCTACCTGTTTGAAGATGTCTTTTGAAGCTATCCATGAGTATGAATTTCATTTAATTAAATGAATTTTTGCTCCTCACCCGAGTAAATTAAATTACATAATAACTTAATAATTAACTTTAACATACGTGTAGTCATCGAGTATATGAGTAATCATTATATCAGATCACTAAACTAGTTAATATGACAGTAACTTATATACAAGATCGACAATTCTAAGCATAAAGAATAAAACTGAAACCAAGAAATCAAGATAAGGCAGAGAGATTACATATTACAACCTAAAAGCCAACCAAGCAAATACTTCACGGGCAAGGGAGTGGGAGAATGGACAGTGTAGACTATTGGCCGCCAGCAATAGAGTTGGAGGATACTTGACGGCGAGCGTTCGTGTGGAGAAGGAATATAGCGAAATTAGGGTATGCGGAATCGAATAGGGCTTTTCCAGTTTTGTTTTTCATGTGATTCTTCATTTTTAACCTCGCAACCTTTTTCATTTCTTTTTTCAGTTTTCCCCAACCCTTTCCTTTTTTTCTTTCCCAATTTTTTTACGAATTATGATATAAAAAAATTATGAATTTTTATTTAGGATTTAATTTTTTTCAATTTATTCTTATATATTCTATTATTTTTCTATTTATTATAAAAATTTAAATATTTTTTAAATAAAAAAAATAAAACTTTATTTAATTAATTTATTGTATCATCATTTTTCATAATAAAGTGATCTATCATGTAATTGTTTAAATTTCTTTAAGATTTTAATTTCAACACGAGTTAGTGTTAATAACTTATATAAACATATATGCTCTTATCATATAAAATATAAACACAACTTCATTTTGTTATTTGAATTTATATCTAACATGATAAAATGATTTAACTGTGCCATTAGTCTTTACAAGATTTTATACTTTATTGTCTCATTTTTTTAATTATTTGAATTTACGTGTTAAAAAACTTATATTTTTATTATTTAATCATATAATTTTTAAAATTTTAATATATTTAGTCTATTATATTTAAACATTAACTAAATTTTAAATTTAAAAATTAATAAGTACAATTCAACTATTATTTTTTATATGTTGTAATATCTAGGACTAATACTTTATAAATATATGAATAAAAATTGTAAGATACAAACATAATTTTTTTTTATACTATTTATAACTATAGTCAATATCTCATTTTCTACTTGTTAATTCATTGTAAATTTTCAACCAATATGAATCAAACATAAGATTAGTTTTATGTATAAAACAAACAAAAAAATTGATTATGTCAAATTGAATTTTTAATTAATATAATTTTATTTAATTATATAATTTTTATTATTTTATATTAAATATGTAACGAATATGCGATCTGATAAATATAGGTACCTATTAAGATAAAATGAGGATATAAAACTAGCTCCACAAAAGATTTATACCCAACGAATTTGAAAAAGCATCTCGTCATTAAACAGTTAGGTTTGGGATGACAAGTAAAGTTATTATATCCCTAATATCGTGGTCGTCATTTATGAACGACCTATATATAAACACATTTCTCTTTATTGTAAATACTTGTAACGAATGATCTCAATTCTGTAAACTAATTTATAATAAACAGGTCGTTAATACGCACCTTGTTATATACATAAAGATACTTTTATATATATCCCTTAAATGAGTAAGCGAATATTTAGAAAATATAATCTCATTTCTCACTAAAAATTATTAAAATTAGATATTTAAATTTTCTCTAAATATTTATATTTTTTATTCGACTTAATAGCCAAGTAAATAAATTATACAGTTATTGTTTACTTCTTGTAGTAATTGTGAGAACACCAAACAAAACTTGGATTGAAAATCAAGTAAATAGAGTGTAGCTCTGTTCAATCTGTTCTATGTTTCTCTTATAACTTTTTCTTGGAAAATTGAAGTGAGAATTAATGGATTGAAGAAAACAAATATATGCAGTACCGCTCTTACCGATAATGAGATAAAATATAGATTAATTACATGCTATAATTTATCTTTATATATTGAATTTTATTTTTAATCTTCTAAAAACAATATGTTAATTTTTCTTATAACTTAATTGTAACATATATTTTTTAAATTTGTATGAAAATAAACTTATATTTTTTTATTAAGTTAGTGAAAAGTAGTACTATATTAAATATTTTTAAAAAAGTAAAACAAAGAGAATTTTAGCATAAGTACAATATTTTAAATATATATATTTTTAATTTAATAATATAAATAGGATCATTCTCTTGTGCAAAGCAATCTCTGATGAATACACATATGCACTTCACAGAGACACAACAGGATCGACATAAGAAATCTCCGATGAAGAGTTTACTAGCTCCGCATATTTTCCTGTGTAGATATTATTTAATTAAATAAGGAATTATATATGGAGTTATTAATATCTATAAACTTTGGAAATTTATATATCAATAAGCACAATTTATAGTGAAATTTAATACAAAAGAATTATGATACATACCACAATGAAGCTTAGGTAAGATATCTCGAATGATCCAAGTAGACATATGCTTGTAAGCATTTTGAGTCAAATGAAGACCATCAAAACTAATATACTCATCAGGATTAGAACAAACTTGTTCATCATCACTATAATCTTCATTATTCTTTTGGAATCTAAAACCTTTCTCACCCAGAAGTTTATGTTCCCAACAAGCTTTTACTAGGTTTTCAGCTTTGAAACCTGTTACATACAAAATAATTGAAGGAAAAAAATGCTAATAACGTGTAAATTTACACAGAAATCACTTATGGTATGACATATGCCATAATTAATTGACTATGAAAATGAATTATATCTTTGTTTTCTAAAAAAAAAAAAAACTAGAACTGAAAATTTTGGATACCTGAGTTTATCCCATTTAAACCTATACACAGAAATGCATAAAATTAAGCAGGAATACCTAAACGGGGAGCATTTCGAAGAAGCCACATGAAAGCGTTGTAATAATCACCATATACAATACTGACACTAGGATGCTGTTTCTTTGACTCTTCAATTGCTTGTTTCAATTGCTTGTTATGATACATTGAAAATTCATTCAATTCTACTAGACATTGATATTCGTCGTAGTTCCCCCCAGAAATATTGGTTTTGAAAATACTGAGATACAGAGGTATACAACCTATTGGGAGATTTCCTGAAACAATCACTCTCACAGCACCATATGCAATGACTTTCTGAAACCATATAAAACATAAAAATTATAAATAATAATATATCATCAAAATATAAATTATATAATTAATTAGTAATTCCTTCTAAGTCGGTTAACATATTTTTGTTATTTTTTGCTAATTTTTTGTATATTTTAAATCAAATAACGGTAGAAAAAAAATATGTTTAAAAGAATTTTTGAAACTTTTTATTCATTTAAAAACTAAATATTAATTAATTTTTTAAGGATTAAATTTATAACAAAATATAACTTATATAGAATACATATTAATTACTTGATATGTCAACCGATGATAGATCACGTATAGCATCAATTATATATGTTAATCGATGCGTAAAATATAACGTCAGTTTTACGTGTCAATCGATACTACACGTGGTCTATTGTCAGTTGATACGTTAATATTACGTGTAGTATTAATTGATACGTCAATTAACGTTATTTTTTATATTTTAATATTTTTCAATTTTAAATCTATTTAAATTCAATATTTTATTTGAACTTACGATTTTATAATATAGTGATTTATAATGAAATATAAGTTAATTTTTTTCTTAAAATTAATTAACTTTAAATTTCGAATTAAATATTTTTTATCGTAATACTAATAAAATCAGAAAATTTAATTTAGAGGAGTCAAATGTCAAATTTAGTATTTACTTAATATGTCATCATAATTTAAAGCTAAATACATTTTTTTTTCAAAGGTCACGGGGGAAGAAAGTTTAAAAATTAAAAATAATCAAATTGTGAATTTTTTTTAGGGACTATTGTTATAATTAAGCCAAATAACTATATCAAAATTTATGTTTACCTTAATAGCATCCTTTATTGCTTGGACTACTTCAGGCACCATATCCATCACCTCCTTAAAATTACTTTTTTCTCTTAACAAGGCATAATTGTAATCGTTTCCTCCGATCTCTCCAACAATGAACAAGGAATTCTTAAATTTCTGAACACAATCTATTAATTGATATATGAAAAAATTATAATTAATGAATTAATTTTTTTTAAATAAAACTTATTAACTACTTGGAATATATATTAATTTAATTAAAAAGGAAACCAAAGTTAACAAAACCTTCAATATCAAGGCAAAGTGAGTTGAAATGGGAGGTCATCCAAGAAAGTTGATCTGTAAGAGAAGTTTTGGTAAATGGGTTTGTCAAATTCTTCAATGCAAGAGCATGAGAAGACAAAGCAGTGGAACCACTAACTGCAAAGTTCTTTCCTTTTCCAATATTGATGGATCCATTTTTGTTCAAGTAGGGATCAAGAAAAGGAAGCCCAGCTGATAACGCTACAATTATAAATTAATTAATTAATTAATTTTTGTTCAAGTATATAAAACTTTAAAAAAAATAAAGAAAAAGCAAACCACTTGCCTATCTTGCAATACCAGACAAGTGTGTGTGTGTTTAAAAAAAAAAAAACTAAAGAGCATAAACAAATATGAGAAAGAAGATAAATATAGGGATGTTCATATCCGATTCAATTCGTTATTTAAAATATCTTTTCTAATCTAATCTTATTTGATTTGTGTATTAGATAGATCGAATTAAGATGAACATTTACTATTTAATCACAACTATTTCAAATTATTTTTCCTTCATATTTTCCAAAAATATTATCTAACTTGATACATTACTTTAGATATTTTATATTATTAAATTAAAATTAAAAAGTAAGAAAAAATTATAGATTTATAAGAAAACACATTATTGAGTATACTTATTTAACATTTTTATTAACGTTAGAATCATATAAATTTTAAAATAAATAAATAAATTTATAAGAAAAATTTAACACTACTAACTTGATTTCATCTCAAATTTAACATAATTTACACATTTATTTAATAAAAAAATGAGATTTTTTTTATTTAAAAATAAAAATTTAGTTAATTAATCAAAAACTATAAAAGAATAATATTGTTTATGCATAAAAGAAATATACAAAGAAACAAATATTTGTAAAAACTAAGGATGTGTTTTGAAAATATATGATTTTTTTAATTCTAAAGTTATAATTTTAAAAATATTAATTTTAGATTGATACACCGTCGATTCAACTAATCCATTGACATATAATATATATTTCAAAAGTACATAAAGTTTAATAGAAAATCATTTATTTATTTTGTTCTGTTTAAGATTTATAAAACAAAATAGGTATCATGATTAATTTTATACTAATACATATATAACCACCAAAAATACTAACAACAATCAATAATATATGCAATTTTAAAAGTTAAAATATAATTAAATAAAATTTTATTTCTTACTCAAAACACTTAAATTTTACATTTATCAAAATTTCTCTATACTTATTGAATAACTAAAACAAAACATTTCAAATAAAAACATAAAAGGAGATAATTACACTAATATCATATTGTTTGCTGTAAATTATGTATTAGGAATTTAACGCATTCAACATATTCAAAATTATGAGAAGAAATAATGAAAAGTTAAAATCTTTAAAATAGTATAAGTATTATTAAATTATAAAATAAAATATAATACCTCTTTTTATAACTTTTGTAATGTGTATTATAATTTATTAATTATATTAATTTAATATATATGTATGTAAGTAATTTTTATTTTCTCTTTTAATTTTAGTAATAGACAATTATTATAATAATGATGAGTATTTTGATTATTATTTTTTAAAGTTTTAACTAACATAAAATTTATAAATTTTATATTTATCATAATAATTATCAATTTCATTAAATTTTTAACATATAATAAATTATTTTAAGAGTTTTTTGGGTTTTCTTTTTAATTTCTCCACTAAAATATAATTAGTACATATAATCATTTATATTTTTACACTAAATATAATTTAAAAAATAAATTAAAATTTAACACATATTTAAAAGATTTAAAAAAATTTAATTCCATAATAATAAACCATTATTATAATTTAAAAAGTAATTTTATTTTCCATTTAATTCATCCACTAGAATATAATCAATACATAAAATCAATTAATTTTTTTTGCATTAAATATAACTTCAAAAATAATTTAAAATTTAACACATATTTAAGAGATTTTTTATTATGTAATAATATATAATTATTTTGATATTCATGAGTCCTTTAATTTTCTATTTTTAAATTTATTTACATAAAATTAATTATTTTTATGAGACTTTTAGTTTTTCCTTTTAATTTTCCTACTAAGAGATAATTAGTACATGGAATTAATTAATTTTTATACTAAATGTAATTTAAAAAATAATTTTTTTTTCATTTTTTTTAATAATAGATAATTATTATAATACTAAGTGTCTATTAATTTTCTCATTTAAAATTTCTTCTAAGAGAAAATATATAAATTTTAAATTTAATGAGTCTTTTGATTTTCCTTTAATTTTTCTACTACAATATATTTAATACATAGAATAGAATCAATTATTTTTATACTAAATTTAATTTAAAAAATAAATTAAAAACACATATTTAAGAGATTTTTTTTCTTTTAATTTCGTAACAATGGAATATCATTATAATTTTTATGAATTTTTTTATTTTTCTTTTCAAAAAATTGATCATTTATATTATAATTAATAAATTTTATTAATTATTTTTTATACTAAATATAATTTAAAAAATAAATTAAAAATAATAAGAGACTTTTTATTTCTCTTTTAATTATGTAACATCATATAATTATTATAATTTTTATAAATATTTTGATATTATCACAATAAAATTGTATAAATTATTTGTTATACTCCTTAATTAATTACAAATTAATATCATTATTATTGTATATAATTATTATTAATAAATAAAAAGTTAGTATGGCAATAACAAATCTATTATGATAATATCAATATCCCTTATTTTTGACAAAACATAATTTTTAAAATAAATAAATTAAAATTAATTTATAATTAAGTTATATTATATGTGAAAATACATTAATAATTTGAGTTACCATGCACATCAATTAATGTTTATCATGTCATATTTGAGACTATCATAATCATTTTCATGATAAAATATTACATACAATATATTATTTTTTGTCAACATTTCTAATATCTTATTTTATAAAAATAAAGAGTCAAGATTACTCTGTTCTATTGGTGTCCATACTCTCATTGTATATAAAATTCTCTACAATTGCATATAAAAATACAAACTCATAAATATATAATAATTATAATTATAATATAAAAAAATAACAATTTCAAGAGAGACTTTTTACGCCCATGGATATTGTGATATATTTTTTCATTTATTGCTACATGGATATTGATATATTTACTTATATGTATCTTATTTTATAAAAGTATTAATAATATTTTTTAAAATTTATTAAAATACACTGTATATTTATGCACCCAATCCATTAAAAAGTTTTTCCAAATTAAAACATATGTCACTACATTAACCATAGGTTTACAATTCTAAAAATTCACAACCAAACAAACCTTTCTCATCTTTAAATACAGCAGGAGCATGATTATGAATGCGTGACTTTAGTAACTAAATATTGTATTTTGAGAGCATAAAATGTAAAATCTACTTCTATTTACATTATAGATAACAAACAGAAAAAAATATAACTTTTTTTATCTAACGATTGGATAACTATTAGTGATTTATAAATTAATAAGATATTTTAATTAATTTTTTTTTTATCAAAATCGCATTATTATATTAGTAACGCATTGCATGTCAGCAAATAACTTCCCATATTAAGCTTATTTCTTACCACATTTTTTTTTTATCAAAATTGTTATAAGGTAAGTTGTTAAGTCTTGATAAGTTTTATGTACAAGTGATTTTCATAATAATAATAATAAAAAAACACTTTTTTGGGTAGCCATATTCCTATTGCAAAAGGTTAGTTTCGTCTACGATTTCTTGTTCTGATATTATATTAAACATTCATTTATGCATCTAACTTAGAATTAAGAAAGGATTCAACGTGTACCTATGTAATCAATCATGAGCAACCCATTGGAGCATCGGCCAGTTGGTTTGTTGAAGAAAGATTCTCCATAAGGAGGTCTAGAGCAAGCACAATTTGGGTTTTCAAGTATGTCGTTGCCTGTGTCTGATATAGAATCACCCAATTGATATACTGAATCAAACCCACAATCTTTAAGTGAATTAAGAGCATTGGCAAAATTAGAAAGGTGAGAAAGGAAGAGAATGAAGAAGGTGAGTACCAGAAGTAGAAAAAATAGTGTTTGGTTGTTGGCCATGGCTGAAGAAGGGAAACAATTTTTCAATGTATTGTTTTTTTATTTAGAAGACAAGCTTATATGTGGCTGAAAATTATGACCAGCTAAATATGTAAGATGTTATGTCGACTGAATGTGTTGTTCAAGATATTTAGATTTTATAAGGACCCTACCATTTTTATTTCATGTTTGATGGTTCACCTACTAATTATGTACTCTAGCTTCGTGGAAAATTATTATGACTTATTTAACTTGTTACCTATAAAATAAATAAAAGAATTAAAATATATTTCACATTTTAGACTTTTGGATGATTTTATTTAGCTGTTAAATTTTGAATGATATATAAGTAATAGGAGGAATTTGATTTTATATAAAAGGTTATATTATATTAATATCTTTTTTTTAATCAATGTATAATATTCTTGTTATACACTAAAATCTCTCCTGAAAATAAGACTATCAAATAGGTTAAATGGGTTGTGTTTGAATTGACCTAAATTCAACTCGATACGATAAGATTAAATCTATACACGATATAATTATTAATTGGATTAGTTATTAAAACTAATACACGATCTATTTATGATCGAGTCAACTTGTGATAACTCGTTTAATAAACGCGTTGAGTTATTGGAATACGTCAAGACAACCTATATACTAATATGTAAAGATTTTTATATATTTCATTACGAAAAAAATCATTTATTCTAAATCCCAATTTATATAAATTGGTTATGTTATAACATATAAATATGACTAAATTATAACATATAAGTAGATACTATATAATATATACTTAATCAAGAAAAAATCAAAATGATATCTTTTTATTAAAATGGTCACCTCTTAACTCGAGTCAACCTTTTTCAACATTTTTATTAAATGGTCTAAACAAGTTGATTTGAATTCAATAAAAATACACTCAAATCCCGCAAAAAGCGTCAGGTTCGTGTGTATTGTCTAGAATTTATGATTCTATCTCAAAATGTATATCGTTTGACTTAACATTTTGCATTTTAAACATATTTTTATTATATTATAATTTTATTTGAATCACTTATCTATTTTTATTTTACAAAATTCATGTATTTATCTTGGTGAGTAAACCCATTAATTTTTTTCTTTGACATATTTAACGATTGAATCTTTAATATTATATAAAAATTTGTATAATTTATAAGTAATATGAAAAATTTAATCTCAAAAAAATATAAATCTCATACTATTTATAAACATTACAATAATATTTTTTTAATTAATATAAGACATTCTTTTTATATACTATCAATTATAAATCTTATTTTTTATCATTTTAATATATATTTTCAAATCACATTAATTACATTGTTGAAAAAAAAGAAGGGAAAAGAAAAATATTCCAATCCGTAGGTGATGATGCTATCAAACTAATGAGACAAGCTACTGCTCTAATATCCACTAATAGATCATGATGCTCTAATATCCCAAAGGGGACTTTTTCAATAGAAAAAAAAAATTATAAAGAAAATGAGAAGTGTTAGTTGATATACGGTTAGGATATTAAATCTGTTTCTCAATTACATTTAATTCTATGTACCTGTATTTTTTAACTTTGTTTCGATTCAACTTTGAAATGAAAAATATTCCAGAAGTCATTCTAATACATTAATTGAATTCTAGTTTATTCTCTTCCATAATTGACCTTTACCATCAATGATTCAATAGGCTTCAATTATTCAGGAGATTATTATTTTCTTCCTTCTTAAAAGTGTAAAATTGTCCGATTAAAAACAACACCTACTATGTAACAAATAATTTACTATCACAATTGATATTCTTATTAGATATATTAATGTATGTTTGTGTATTTATTAATAATATTATATTATATCATTTAATATTAATCTTAAATTTAAAAAATTAAATTTACCTCTCAAAATTAAGTGATTATGTTATTAGTAAATACAATCAGATTAGTATAATTAAATTTAATTAAAAATTATTACATTAGTTATGATCGGGATATATTTATGACATACAAAAATACTCTTTTCAATTAAAAATTTAAAAATATACTAGAACAAATGTTCATTTAGATATTAATATAACGTGAAAATTTTCAATTTATTACTTAAAATATATTTTTATTATTAAAATATTTCAATCAATTACTTTAACTAAAAATTGATCATTTTGATCCAAATATAAGTCACTTATATGACACTTAAATTTATTAAGACTTATCATAAATAAAATAATGTAGTTATTAAGACTTGATATACAAAAGTGTAAAAATAAACATATTAGAATTTTTACACGGTTTCACAAATTAATTTAATTCTTTTCCAATAACTCAAGTTATACCTTATATCTTAAGAATAATATTAACTTTCAAACACAAAATCTCGATATATCTAATATCAGCGTTACATACAATATATAATAAATAGAAAAACTCAAATATATTAAATAGTATTTTTCTATTTTAATTTATACAATTAAATCTCTCACACACAACAATTTTCTTATTTTTCTTTTCTTTTTCCGTACGGATATATGTCTATACAAATAACATTTTGGTTTCTCACCGTATGCCCCAAAAATGGGTCTTAATCCCATTAAACCTCATCATGATTTTATGCAATAAAATGCTAATTAATCCGTAGTTATTTGGCTTATCGACTTCATGCAATAAAGCCTTATCAACTTCAAACGTTAGTTTCTTTTTTTTTAATTTTATTTTTCGTTGCCATTACTACCAACGCAAATGATGAAAAAGTAAATTAATTAGCTGCTAAAAAATATAATAAACTAAAGAATGCTTAACTTAAAGATTATAAACATATTTAATATTACTTATATATTTTAGATTTTAATATAATAAATAAATTAAATCTAATAATCATAATTCTAAATTGTTTAAAAATTAAATTAGTTAATAAAAATTTATTAATCAATTACACCAAAAAAAGATAGAAAGTCTTAAACGATATAGTATTTCTAAAATTAAAATTTAGATATAAAATTACAACAAAATTTTGTGGCAAATTTCGACCTATTTTCACACGTATACCATTTATTTTATGATTTCTTAATATTATTTAAAAAATATATAATATGTTACAAGTTTTCAAATTACTTATATAACAAAATCATAAACGTAAAAGTAGGTAATATTAGTACCTTTTTATCACAATGTTTAATGGTAAATAAATATGAAATTAAAATTCTTTATAAGAATTTAGTTGTGTCAGATATATAGCTAAAGAAGTCTCGTATAAGATACATATTAAGCATGCATTTTTGCCACAATATTCGTCCTAATTTATTAAAGTATTTCATAGTTGGATATTTTTAAGTTTGTCATGATATTTCGTACAAAAATTTAAATAATGGACACTAAATTTTTAGATTTAGCACTTCAAACAACTAAATGAAAAAGAAAAGGGTTTCCAAAGAGTAACAACTAATGAATCAAAATTTGTAAGAATATTAAAAAACCTACTCAATTCTTGCTGAATAAGATCATGGGTAGTTGGGTTCAGAAACAAGTTATAATGGTGATTCACACTAGGCCTTCTGGTGGTTCGAATTAAGATGTAGGCAGAAGAACATGGAGTTATATATGGTGGGCTTCTTTCTTCTGGTGATTCCTGCTAGTTCTGGTGGTCAGAAAAGCTGGACAGTGGGGAAGAGTATGTTGGGTTTTAGATAGAAGCCTCTCTGGTGGTGATTCACGCTGGCCTCTGGTGGCAATTCATGCTAGTTTTGATTGCCGAAAAAGCTTAATAGTGGAAGGAAGATTTGACAACTTTTATTGTAATGTAACTTTTATTGACTAACATATTAAAATAAATTAGCTGCATATAATAAAGAGTCTTATAATATAATTACATATGTGTGTATATACTTGCATAGATGTATAATTATTAGTAATGTTAATGAGAGAGCATGGATATATAGATACTTTGAAATCGAGCCTCTTATATATACATATTATACATTAAGTTAAAATCAACATATATAATTAAGTTTGAAGAATCTCATTGAACAATATCTTAAGAAGTTCCATAAATTGATTTCTTTGATTACTTCAAACCACGAATAACTATCCTTAAGTTTCACATATATGCTAATCTCCTAGTTTACAGAAAGAGTGGAACGGTTCGACATATATATCTCTCAGGTTTGTTGGCATGTGAGTTGTGTGGCAGACAATACTGAATTAAAGTATGGCAGATAACAAACAAATGTGACAGACAAGAATAATAGTGGAAATTAATAATAGTGTAATTTGTTTCTTTTCCGTTTTTTCTTAGTATACAAATACTATACTCGTGTATAGAGAAATGAGAACAGAGAAATACAAAAATACAGAAACAATAAGTTGACATGGTATCAGAGCTCAGAGCAGAGTTACTGGTTATCCTAATGAAAGAATAAGTTACCTGCTACGTTGATTTTGTTCTCCTTTGGATGATTTGGTGTGATATACTCAACAGATTGTGATAATCTGTGAGTATTTGGCTGCCTGTTTGGCTGGAATTTTGGGTAGTCATTCTAGCTGCTTCTGTGGAGAAACTGCACTATTCTTCAGCTTTGCAATTCTGTAAAACAAGCTGCTTCTGTGGAGAAACTGCACTATTCTTCAGCTTTACAATTCTGTAAAAAAAAAACAAAAACAAAGTTGAAGCAAATTCTCAAAAGATGTTCTAGCTTTGGGAAGAAAAATGGGGCAAAACAACTTCCTGAGGATAGTTCCAAGGATCGACGAAAAACTGAAAGTAATAGAAGGGAAAAACCGAATGAATGGCGTTACCATAAACACTCATCAGTTCCTGTAAACAAAAAAAAATTTCTGTGGAATTTTTTTTTTCAGGTTTAGAGAACACAAGTTGTACCAACGGTTTTTTTGTTGAAGGTGGAAGCTCCATCTGGAAGTTGTGGTTGGCTAGGGTTCGACAAACTTGTTTGTCCATCAGACGAAGGAAGGCGCTGCTCCACCGCAAGCCTTCAGCAGCTTTGGCTTCACACCAGCTGGAAATAATGACTGGCTCGGAACTCAGCTGAGGAACGCAGTCAAAGAAGCTGCGCTGAGGAGGCTGCGCCGAGGAGGCTGCGCTGCGGAGGCTGCGCCGAGGAAGCTGCGCTGAGGAGGCTGCGCGAATTTAGAAAGGAAAGTTAGGGTTTTTCGCAGAGAAGCTGCGCGAAATGAAAAAAAAAATGCTTTAGGGTTACGAAAGTTTTTATATATAGTGTGTGCGAATTGTAAAAAAAAAAGGAAAAACAGAAAGAATTTTTTTTTGGATTTCATGGCGGAATCTAGAGATTTAACTACCAATTTCATATTGGAAGATTTGACGGCGAAAATGACGGAAGTTCTAACTAGAGCTCAGATCAGCTCACAACCTCCGCCAACTGAAGCGTCGACTGCTCCCATTAGTATCAAGTTGGGAGGATCCAACTATGCCTTGTGGTCCCAGGTGGTGGAGATGTATATCTCTGGCAAAGATAAACTGGGATATATTAATGGGGACTTTCCTCAACCTGTTGAAACCGACCCCTCATTTAGGAGATGGCGTACTGAAAATGCCATTGTCAAATGATGGTTGATCAATTCGATGGACCCCTTCTTAATTGCAAATTTTATCTGATTCCCAACTGCAAAACAGGTTTGGGATTCGGTGGCTACCACTTACTATGATGGGACAGCCACGTCTCAAGTGTATGATCTTCGTCGTCAAGTTACTCGTACGAAGCAAGCGGGTGAATCCATTGAAAAATACTATAATAACCTTCAAGGGTTATGGCGTGAAATTGATTTCCGTCGTCCTAATCCAATGGAGTGTGCTATTGATATACAAAAATACAACTCCATCGTACAGGAAGATCGAGTGTATACCTTCCTCGATGGACTTGATGATAGATTGGATAAAACTCGAAGTGATGTGCTTCAAATCAAACCATTCCCTACGGTGGAACAAGCCTATGGATTCGTCCGTAGGGAAGAGGTCAGGCAGACCGTGATGATCACAGGTGTAGATACGACACCCGGAGCAGTTATGGCTTTTAAAGGGGTCAAGGGACACCATAATCTAATGCCACCAAAAACAAGAACTTCCTTGGGTAGCAAGAAATCTACGGGAAATCCACCATCTCTTGACATGAAATGTGGCCATTGCGGAAACTCCAAACACACCCGTGAAAACTGTTTCAAACTACATGGGTATCTAGAATGGTGGAATGATCTTCAAGCATGGAAGAAACGGGACACCACTGGGCGAGCCGTTGTGGCTACCAATAATGCCTCACTATCCTTTACTTCTCAGGCCGAATCTTTCCAGGATCCAGGTATTTCAAGTAAAGCATTTCACATCTCTACTCGTACTGATAAGGAGGATTGGATTGTGGACTCTGGAGCTACAGATTACATGACATTTGACCCAAACGATCTCTCCAAAACAACCCAGCCAAGACAGAGTCGTGTTGCCAATGCAAATGGGGTCACTTATCCAGTTATAGGAGCTGGAACAGTGACCTTATCTCCTTCATTATCATTATCTAATACTTTACTTGTACCCTCTCTGTCAAACCGACTAATGTCTGTAAGTCAGGTCACTTCAGATCTTAATTGTGTAGTACTGATGTATTCTACTTTTTTCCTTTTACAGGATATTCTCACCAAGGAGATCATTGGGCGTGGTACTAGGAGAGGAGGGCTATATTATGTGGATGACCTCAGTTCGGGAAGAGCCAATCATATGCAAAACATTGTTGGTAACAAGGAACGACAGATTTGGCTATGTCATCGTAGATTTGGGCATCCATCATTCGGGTATTTAAAGCACCTATTCCCTAGTTTATTTTCAAATATCACATATTCAGATTTCAAATGTGATACTTGTATCCTAGCAAAAAGTCATAGGGCGTCTTATCCTATGAGCATGAATAAAAGTATGACTCCTTTTGCTTTAGTACATTCTGATGTTTGGGGACCTTCCCCGGTCATTACGTCATCGGGTCATCGTTGGTTTGTTATTTTTTTTATGATTGTACACGAATGACATGGCTTTACCTTCTCAAACATAAAGATGAAGTATTTGCTACATTTCACCTGTTTCACACCATGGTTTAGACACAATTTTCTGAAAAAATTAAGATACTTAGGTCTGATAATGGAGGGGAGTATGTTAATCAACAATTCCGGACATACTTGAACAACCATGGTATTCTCCATGAAACCTCGTGTTCACAAACTCCACAACAGAATGGGACTGCGGAGAGGAAGAATCGGCATATTTTAGAAACGGCTCGGTCCTTACTAATCGGTGCACATATGCCTAATAAATACTAGAGTGATGCTATTACTACAGCGGTGTATCTACTGAATCGTATGCCCACAAAAACCTTATAATTTCAGACTCCATTAAAGGTGTTATATGATCATCTTCCCTTGCCTACTATTTTGATGCTTCCGCCCCGAATTTTTGGATGTGTTGCTTTTGTCCACCTCCATAAAAATCAACGAACTAAGTTGGATCCATGTGCAGTCCGCTGTGTGTTCTTGGGGTATGGCGTACAAAAAAAGGGTTATCGATGCTATGATCCAATTACTAAAAGAACCTATATTACCATGGATGTCACTTCCCTCGAATCAGAATGTTTTTTCCCATCACCGGTATCCAATTCCACTCTTCAAGATGAGAGTTATGGTGAAGAACGAAATTGGCTTGATGTTGAAATATTAGACACTAGTCCAACATACTCGGATCATGCCAATCATATGGAGGAGCCAGTATCTAGACCCGAGCTTGAACTTCCAAGAACTGAAGCCGAAGTAATAATTGAATCTCCAGAAGATGAAGTGGTTGATGTACGCCTCCACTCCCTAGTACCCAATAATCCTCCTGCTGAGAATACTCCTGAGGTAAGCTATCCTATCACACCTTTACAAACTAATGCTATAGATACATCTGTTGGTTATGTTTTACCTTTTAGACACAATCGAGGCAAGCCTCCAAATTGATACTCCCCAGAAAGAGAAGAACGACAATCCAAGTATCCAATAGCAAATTATGTATCTACTCAAAGGTTATCAGAACCTATCAGGGCATTTGCACAAACACTCTCCTCGTGTCAAATTCCAAGTAGCATTGAAGAAGCCTTATCTGATCCAAAATGGGCTCAAGCTATAAAAGAGGAATTTGAGGCATTGCAGAAGAATAACACATGGGTGTTAAGCGAGTTGCCTTAAGGGAGGAAGATGGTAGGATGCAAGTGGATTTTCTCCATTAAATATAAAGCAGATGGGTTAGTTGATCGATACAATGCGAGACTTGTAGCAAAAGGATATACACAGAAACACGGGATAGATTATCAAGAAACCTTCTCACCTGTGGCTAAACTAAAAACCGTTAGAGTCTTGTTATCTCTTGCGGAAAATTTAGATTGGCCATTGCACCAACTTGACGTAAAAAAAATGTCTTCCTTCATGGTGATCTTGAGGAAGAGATTTATATGGATATACCACCAGGATATACTGTTACAACCGGAAAAGAAACTGCTTGTAGATTACAACGAGCATTGTATGGACTAAAACAATCACCTCGAGCATGGTTTGGTAGGTTAAGTTCAGCAATGAAGAAATATGGGTTCCAACAAAGCAACTCTGATCATACTCTTTTCCTAAAACACCGATTAGGGAAAATAACAGCCCTTATAGTCTATGTAGATGACATGATCATTACAGGAGATGATAAAGAAGAAATCTCTAAGCTTCAAGAACAACTGTCAAATGAGTTTGAAATGAAGAATTTGGGAGGGCTCAAATACTTCTTAGGTATTGAGGTAACAAGATCAAAACAAGGCATATGTCTTTCCCAAAAGAAATATACTCTGGACCTACTGGTAGAGGCAGGACTACTAGATTGTAAACCTGTCGATATTCCAATGGTTTAAAATCATAAACTCGGAGAATATGTGGACCAAGTACCAGCAGATAAACAGAGATATCAACGGTTAGTAGGTAAACTCATATATTTATCTCATACTCGACCTGATATTGCTTATGCTGTGAGTGTCGTGAGTCAGTTCATGCACTGCCCAAGTGAAGACCATATGGATGCGGTCATGCGAATACTTCGTTATTTAAAGTCCTCCCCTGGGAAAGGACTTATGTTTTCAAAGAATGGTCAATTGGAAGTCCTTGGATATACAGATTCAGACTGGGCAGGGAATATGAAGGATAGGAAATCTACTGCTGGGTACTTCACTTTTGTGGGGGGAAATCTTGTTACATGGAGGAGCAAGAAGCAAAAGGTAGTTGCCTTATCTAGTGCTGAAGCTGAATTTCGAGGAATGGTCAAGGGAATATGTGAGCTCCTGTGGTTGAAAAAACTTCTAACTGAGATTGGTGTTGCTCCTAACTCTGAAATTAATTTATTTTGTGATAACAAAGCAGCCATTGCCATTTCCCACAATCCAGTCCAACATGATCGCACGAAGCACGTTGAAGTGGATCGAAACTTCATCAAACAGAATCTTGAAGAAAAGATTATTAAGCTTCCATTTGTTAAGTCAGAAGATCAATTGGCTGATATACTCACAAAATCTGTTTCTGCAAAGAACTTTTACAACTCACTTGACAAGCTGGGCATAAGAGACATATATGCACCACCTTGAGGGGGAGTGTTGGCATGTGAGTTGTGTGGCAGACAACACTGAATTAAAGTATGGCAAATAACAAGCAAATGTGGCAGACAAGAATAATAGTGGAAATTAATAATAGTGTAATTTGTTTCTTTTCCATTTTTTCTTAGTATACAAATACTATACTCGTGTATAGAGAAATGAGAACAGAGAAATACAAAAATATAGAAACAATAAGTTGACAAGGTTGTCATATCTTAGAGTTGTATAAAGCATGTATACAAGCAAACAATGGCCCATTTTGTATTATTCCACTCTAATTTTAAAAAAATATATCATTTAAAACACGTCTTTAAATATATAGTTCAAATATTACATACTTTAATAAAATTAAGAAATTTTTACTGTTTATTTTAACTTTACTTTAATAATTATTTGCATTAATCATAATATAATAAATAACCGCCTTTTACACTCTAAAAATAATCAAATTATTTTTCAAAAACCTTAGGATGACACATAGTCACATACTACTATTATTTTGACTATATGCAGGCTAATTACAAATGAATATTCTAATAGAAGATGTTTTATGAAAAATATAAATAATTTTTAAATTATGTCAACAAAATAAATATAACGTTTTATCTGAATTTCTTTGATTTTATTCAACGATAATAAAAAAGAATTTTACTATCAAAAGTCAAAACCATGAAAAGTTTCACAAATAATTCTAATAAAAAAGTAATGGTCCTCATGCCATATAGCTTATATGAAACTTTAAATATACATTATAAACAAGTTCTTTCACCCAAAATATCCCAACTACAAATGAATTAGGGATATTTTTGTATTGTAATTAAATATTTAAATTAATAGTAAAAATTTGAATACTGTTAAAGCTAACTAGTTGTCATGACTTTAAATTCTAAATAGCGATCATATGACACTTAATACGGTCCGTTGTACTGAGTCTGCCTTTCACGTGAACAAATTCTCCAAAAGATTAGAAAGAGACTTAAAGATTGAGAAGATTCAAGAACAAAACAAGAACTAGAGAGAGAGTTTGTAAAGAATGTCTTGTATTGCTCTAGAGAGAGATTATCTTACAATTTTCCAAGATAGTTAAAAATTCTCAAGATAGTTAAAAATTCCCAAGATGAATACAAATGAAGACCAATAGGTCTATTTATAGTGTGACACCAAGTTTAAGACTATGTCACATCTTTCTAGATCCTTCTAAGTCTAGAATATACAAGAGTGTTCTAGTTTTATGTACAATATGCCACAAAGTTCTAGAACCTTCTAACCAACTCTAGAGTCTTCTAGGAATGTCTAATTCCTTCATGCACGTTCTAGGATGTTTCGTAAGCTTCTAGAGACTTCCACATCCAACACGTTCTAGAATATTTCAGCTCATTCTAGCACTTTCAAGTGTATTCTTGAGCATTCTAGGGTCTTCAAGGCTTGAGATGAGTCCATCCAACTCTAGCTTATTCTAGACATCTCTAGGTCACTCTAGAACTTTCTCATGTAGAAAAGTCTAGATCCTTTAGACAACCAACATTTATTTGGAATGTGTGGGACAATTCGAATGGAACGTAACATAGTGCTACTTTAAATTTAATATTGCTTTTACTGTTTAAATATGTAATACTTTAAATTTTAATATAAATATGAGTTTTCCACATCAAAGTGAGTTACTTTACGCTTTATACTCTTATTTGAATTTAAACAGTAAAAATGGATTTTTATCAATATTTTGGAGTAATCTAGATTTACCAATAATCATTTTTTAGGTAAAATTTTGAAAAATATATATATACTTGTTCTTTTTTGCTTGTTCTTTTGACATATATATTGTAATATGTCATATTTAGGATTGCATATTCAAATTACATTATAAATTGTGTAGGTAGCATTAAAAAAAGACATAATTTTTTGAACAAAATATTTTTTATACATGTATTATTTTAAATGTACGTTATTGACAACTAGATAGATGGCAATGAGATTGTTTTTAAAATTTATTTATTATTTTAATTTTATATGAACGAATTTTATGTAAATAGTTTTAAACTTAAAATTTTTAATTATTAAAAAAATATTAAATATATTTTATTCCTTGTAAGTTAAAACTTGCATATACTTATATTTTATTTTTTCTGCACAACACTATGATTTAATAACCAAACATAACAAAGTACAATTTTAGCGAAAAAAAAACATAAAAATTTTAAAAAAATTATACAATTATTTTGTACTTGCGTGACAACCAAGAAAAAACTAGGATTGATGCACCTATTGAAAATCGAGTAAATATATTATGTTCAATTTTTTTATTTTTTTATTTTTTTATTTTTGGTTCCTCTTATAACTTTTTCTCTATTTTTTGTGCTCATTAAAGATTTAAATTAAGATAAAATATTCATAAAATAATTTATTAATTTTTAAAACACATTTTATCTTATATTATTTAATTTTTAATAAGATAAGATAATAATAGACAATACAACTTGAGATATCTCATTTTTATCTAATGGATTTAAATGAAGTAAATAATAATACAAGATAATAAAAAAAATGATAAATAATAATTTATAATATAAGTTTAATAAAAAAAATGATACAATATATATTTAAAGTTGAACTTATTAGAGTTACAATCTAAATAAAAAGAAATAATATGAGATAATATTTAAATAAAATAAGATAATATGTTACTATGAACTCATTAAAGATATTAAATGAGATAAGATGAAACATTTCACTTTACATTATTAATTTCGTATGATAGCTAAGAAGGTTTTGGAAATTGAAATGAAAATTAATAGATTGATGAAAAAAATAGGTGAAGTATTGCTATTTAATCATCTCCGATCCTTAATACAATTGTATTATTTTGTTGTAAAAATTGACCTAAAGTTTTAATACTTTATAACCCATAACATCAAATATTAAACTAAAAAGTATATTCTTTTTATTTTATTTATAAAGCGCATGTTTAATAATTTTTTTACTAATTTTTTATTATATAATTAATTTTAATTTATTATATGTAATCAAAAATTTAAACACATTTTTAAAAAATTAATAAAAAATCGTAAACAACATCACATCGAATAAACAATATCGCGTCAAATTTAACACAATATTATTCATTTTATATCATTTTTTGTGCAAAATTATGTCAATATTCTAACCTGAATATCATAATTTGTCATCCTTAATGTATATTACTAAGTGTAACAATTTTGTGATTAAAACAATTATATAAAGGTAACAATATAGAGATAATATACAATAAAATTATAAAATGTAACTATTTATAAGAGTAAGATATATTATTTCATTTTGATATTTATCGATATATTTTAGGAAAGCTTACATATATTTAGGTGTAGATTATGATGAAGTACATTACAAATCAATTTTTTTTTTTTGTAAATTAATAGACAATTTTAATCACTTTCTTTTTTAGTATTTCATCCTAAGTGATTTTCTTTTTAAAAATGAGAAAATTTTATTTTTGAAAATCAACTAATTCTTTTTATTTTATGCAATTTTTTTAAACATATATCTATGTAGCTTTATGAAGTTTATTTTTTGTTAAAAAAATTGCATATAGTATGAAATATTTGTGAGAATATGATTATTGTGTTAAAAATACTATTAAAAAACCGATAGAAAATGAAATGAATTAGTCAGTTTACAAAAATATCATTTTTTATGTAGTTATTTTTATATAATATAAATGTAATAATATGAATTAAAATTAATTTACTCATTTTTAAAAATAAAGTTAATTGAGTAAATCTCTAAAAAAAAATTGATTAAAATAACTCATTTATAAAATAAAATAATTACTATTGCATTTAATCTTTTAGATTAAATAATTTTAACCTTTTTTTTAGGGAAAAAATCAGAAATACCCCTAAGGTTTAAGGAATCTTCAGAAATACCCTTCAGGTTTAGAAAAATTCAAAAATACCCTTAAAATCATAACAGAAGTTAAATTTAACACTTATCAAAAATACCCCTAAGGTTTTTTATAAAAAAAAATGGAAGAGGAAATAAACCAAGAAATATTGGATATAGAAATAGAAGACATCTCAGGATGTTTTTCACAAGAAATGGTAGTAAGTAAAAAGAAATTTGAAGAAATTCAAAAAGCAAAATTAAATCTTAAAGAAGGAGATAGATTTAAAGACCCATCATTTTTATTCAGAAAAATATTCCCTAGGAAAAATATAATTTATTATGGTATAAGTAATAAAGAGATGAGTATTAAAATTACAGATGCAAAAGAAATGTATAACATACCATTAATTGATAAAGAAACTATAGTAAACAAATTATCAAAAATCCCTAGTAAGGATACACCAATAAAAGCTCATTTTAATAAAAGCTCATTTTAAAGAAGGAATAGATACACCAATAAAAATAGCATTTCTAGACAACAGGATAATAAATAGACAAGATGCTTTATTAGGAATGATCCATGGAAATTTAGGATACCAAAAACTAAAATTTACAGCATATCCTAGATTTGCTATAAATATACAAGATAAAAATTTAAACCAAGTACTAAGCCTAGCTTATGAATACGAAAGAGGAGATTTAATGAAAGAAGGAAATCACTCATTTTCAATACACTATCTAGTGGCATATTCTTTAACAAACAGTCATAATAGTTCAATATATGGACAAAATGAATTTATAGAAATAGATAAAACTTTTAAGGAATTAGGACAAATAATAAAACCAGAAATACTAACCGACTTTGAAATACCAGAAGAATGGAAACTAGATATTAAAGAAAAACCCTTAATAAAGGGAAAAAATAATAAAACTTATAACATACCAAGATTTACTTTTATAGACCAGGAAGAAGAAACTTCTAATCAAGAAGTCAAAAAATTAGAAAATAAAGTTAAAATAATGAAGGCATTAGTTCATGATTGCATATTAGGAAAAAATCATGTTTAAAGAAAAAATAAAAAATATACATTTAGAAATAAATGGAAGCCTAGTAGGAATGGCAAAGAATCAAGCAATATTATTTGAAACTATACAATTATTAACAGAGGAAATGGATCTAGTCCAGGAATCAAACACAAAATATTTAAAAGAAATAATAAATATATAAGGAGAACTATTAAAGGAAATAAAAGAATATGGTTGTAATAAACTACAACAAAATATGCATAAAGAATTTTCAGAATTAAGGAAAGATGTATATAATCTAAGAATAGATCATAAATATGATCCTTTAGAAGGATTGAAAGAAGAACCACCAAGGAAATCAGATTCTTTGATTCCTAAAAATGAGAAAAGTAAAAATGAGGAACAATCTAAGAACAAAGAAATAATTCCAAATTAATGGAATATAGAAAGAAATTAGAAAAAGAATTCATGAACCCTGAAAATAGGGATATAGAAACATTGGTAAAATTGTTGACATTAACCAATGAAGAAATAGAAGAACATTATATTGGAAAACTTTGTACCAACAAAGAAGATGATGATATGACAATAATCAGTGAAACTGATTCAGAACCAGAAAATATAACCCCAAAAGGTCATATGAAACCAATTTCATTACCAGTCTCTTACCAGGAAGAAACATCTGACCCTCATAGGGAAGAAAGAAATAGACAAAGATCAGAACAACCTGATACTACATATAGAAGAAGACAACCACCTAAAATGGAGGAAGGGTTGCATTGGGGAACTAGAAGTAGTATCCCACCAGAGTTTAAACTCCATGATAATTATAAATCTGAACTCTTAAACTTAGATTGTATAAGAGATAGGAAAAAATCTCTAGATGAATGGTCTAGTGGATTGAGTGTTCTCATACAAACTTCTCTAACTACACAAACAAATCCTTCAACTTGTAGAGTGCTTATAGCACATAAAATGACAGGAAATGTAAAAGTTTGGTTTTCAAACTTAACAGATCAACAACATTTATTAATGCAAGGAAATGCTTCCATAGGAAGAGAATACTTAGATACAGTAATAAATGAAATATACAAGGAATTTATCGGGGAAGATAAAGGAAGGACTATCACTGAGTCCAGTGAAAATGAAATCAATGAAGCTAAATGGCATCTAACAAATATGAAAATTTGTAACGTGTGTTATATAGATTCTTTTATTTGTGAATATGAGATGTATTACCATAAATTACCACCCTCTATTCAAACAATCTATAAAGAAATGTTTTTTCAAAAATTACCAGAAAATTATATAAAACTTTAACAGAAAATTGGGAACAAAGGAATAGAGAAACTATACTAGATACTCTAGGAGGAAGAATAAGAAATCTTAGAGATTGGATCATTATAAAATGCCAAGAAAGAAAAGAATACAAACAAATAAGAGGAAATGATAAAATTTGTTGTGATACAAGAGATTTTAGAATGCCAGGAAAATATAGATGCAATATAAAGTCTTATAAACAAAAATATAAAAAAAAAAATTAAAAATACAAATTTAGGAAACAAAATTTCCAAAAATATAAAAAGAGATTCAATAAAGAAAACTACAGGAAAAGATATTTTAGAAGAAAAGTTTATAAACCTTCTGAAAAAAGGAATTATTGCCCTTCAGGGAAAAAGAAATGCAGATGTTGGATCTGTAATGAGGAAGGACATTATGCAAATGAATGTCCAAATAGACTTCAACATAAAAAATAATTTAAAAAGATATTTTCACAAAAAGCAAAAATCTTAGAAGAAGCTTTCAAGATGGAATTAGAACCAATTGAGGAATCTGATATAGATGATACTTACAATATTTATCTATTAGAAGAAACTGAAGAAGAAATAACTGACTCAGAATATGAACATTCGGATCAGGAATATACTTCATCAGAAAATGAATGATTTGTATAGTATTACAAATCCAAATAGTACTTACATTAAAGTAGGACTAAAATTTAAAGGTTATAACACTTATCATTTACATGCATATATAGATACAGGAGCTAGTATGTGTGTAGCCAGTAAATATGTATTTCCAGAGGACAACTGGAAACAAGCACCAAAAGATTTGATTGTAAGAATTGCTAATAATACTGCAATAAAACTTAATCAAGTATTAAAAGATAGTGATATAATAATAGGAGGAGAAAACTTTCATATTCCTACAATATATCAACAAGAAACAGGTGTAGACTTGTTAATAGGAAATAATTTCTTAAATTTATACCAACCTTTCACACAACATTCTGACAAAATAAGTCTTACAACTTTAGAAGGAGATACAATATATGTCTCTAAAGTAAGGAAAGCTCTAACTGTCTCCAACCTAACTTTTATGCAACAACATAAAAAGTGAAAACGTGGTGAGATAGAAAACCAGCGAAAACAGAAACCCTATTTGGATAATATTTCATTAGATATAGAAGAAAGACAAAACTCTTTTCTTAATGAAATACAGGAAGATAAAGCCCTAACAGGCATCAAAAGACTATTAAAAACAGTCAGTTTAGAAAATCCTTTGGATCCAAAAATAAATAAAACTAAGACAAAAGTCAAAATAGAATTAAAAGATCCTAACAAGGTCATAAGGGTAAAACTAATGATTTATACTCCAGAAGATAGGATTGAATTTGTAAAACAAATTGAAGAACTTTTGGAATTAAAAGTCATAATACCAAGTAATTCACCTCACTCTAGTCCAGCATTTTTAGTTGAAAAAGAAGCTGAGAAAAGAAGAGGAAAAAAGAGAATGGTAATAAACTTCAAGGCATTGAATAAATAAACCATTGATGATGGATACTTCATTCCAAAAAAGGAAGAACTACTATCATTAATAAAAGGAAAAAAATATTTCTCCAGTTTTGATTGCAAAAGCGGATTTTGGCAAATAAGATTGGATGAAGAATCCCAAAAATTAACGGCATTCAGTTGCCCCCAAGGACAATTCCAATGGATAGTTATACCATTTGGATTAAAACAAGCTCCAGGAATTTTTCAAAGATATATGGATAACATTTTTAAAAAATTACAAGATATTTGATGTGTTTACATAGATGATATTTTGGTTTTCAGTAATGAATTAAATAAACATTATTTGGATATTATCAATATATTACAAGAATGTAGAAAAGAAGGCATTGTATTCTCTTAAAAGAAAGCAATACTTGCTCAGCAAAAAATCAAATACTTAGGATTGGAAATTGAGGATGGAAAACATAATCTACAACCTCATATATTAAATAATATTCAGGGTTTTCCTAGCGAATTAAAAGATAAAAATCAATTACAAATATTTTTAGGATGTTTAACATATGCAGAAGCCTATATCAAGAAACTTGCATAAATGCGAAAACCATTACAAGAAAAATTGAAAAAAGATCATGTTTGGAAATGGACAAAAGAAGATACACTATACATGGATAGAGTAAAAGCTAAAATAAAAAATTTACCAACTTTATATCATCCAGGACCAGATGATAAAATGATAATTGAAATAGATGCTTCACAAGAATATTGGGGAACAGTCCTCAAAGCAAGAGTAGATGACAAAGATGAATATCTTTGCACATACACATCAGGGTCTTTCCAAGGACCAGAATTAAATTACCATAGTAATGAAAAAGAATACTTAGCTGTTAAAAAAGCTATTAAGAAATTTGCAATATATGTTATAAGTTCTAGATTCACTATCAGGACAGATAACAAGAATTTTGGCTATTTCTTAAGAACTAATATTGCAGGAGATTATAAACAAGGAAGACTAATCAGATGGCAACAATGGTTCAACCATTACAATTTTGATGTTGAACATCTTCCAGGACATAAAAACAGTTTAGCTGATGCTCTTACCAGAGAATTAGCGCCTCTAACTATTTTTATGATTTCAGGAATGGAACATCTTGACATAAAAATCAAGATAAAAGAAAAGAAGATAAAAATCCTACAGGAACAACTCGAGTTGCTATATCTCGAGAAATCTCTTAAAGAGACAGAAATAAAACAGGAAGAACTTAATTGTTCAAAACAAAGCAGAACCTCAAATGAGGAATCTTTGTTAATAAAACAGGAAGAACTTAATTGTTCAAAACAAAGCAGAACCTCAAATGAGGAATCTTTGTTAAAAAAGGAAGAACCTAACAGTTCACAAAAAACTTCTAAACCCAATTGGGTAGATGAAGCAGAAAAAGAAGAACAGAAAAAAGTTTATGTGGTCTATAATGGCCCAAAACCAGGAATTTATAACAACTGGGCAGAAGCCATCAAATCTATTCTAGGAATCAGTGGAGTAACTCACAGAGCCTTCACCAACAGGATAGAAGCAGAAGGTAGTTATGCCAACTACAAAACACCAAAACTAATAACTCCAGAGGAGATAGTAAGAAATTACTCTGAGGTACTACAACAATAACCAACAATTCCAAGCAGATTGACAAATCTTGGGAAAATAGTAAGGCCTACATTGCTATTTAGAGAAACATCTCTACGAGAGACATCAAAAACAACAAAACATTCAATGTTATTCAGGAAGACATTTCCTAGAACTACACCAGTCATTGAAGATGAAAAAGATCAATACAGGAACCTCAGTAAACCACAATGGTTAAATCTCTATAATTTAGCCAGAAAATCTACCCAAGAACATATTGAAGATATGAAATTCTATACTACAGACAAGGAATTTCCTACAGGTAGTAACATATTGGAAGGAGCTGATCCAATTTTTGTATATAAAGCATTTCATGCAGGATTAATAGAAAATATTTATCCAGGAATTAATTTAAGTGAATTAAATTATTTCCCAGAAAATTTTAAAAGAGCAATTAATAATTTCCGAAGGAAAATTAAAGCAGGTGATAAACCTGTTTATCTTAGATTTTTTAGTTCATTAATGGACTGGAATGAAGAAAGAAGTATTAGTTCCTACCACTTCATCAAAATAGGGATTTCCAACACAAACAGAGAGGTTCTCAAACCAAGGGCACTTCCAGAAAAGGAATTCAACACAGAAGAACTTTGTGTATTAAGAGGACAAATGCTAAGCCAAATTTACTATGAACTCAGAAAGATCGATAATTCTACTGAGATTAAAGTAAATTATTCAAGTAGTAAAGTTATTATCATTTCTCACAGCAGCATGGCTCTATTAGAAGAAGATGGTGAAAAAATCACCAAATATGAAACCAATTTTAATTGTAACAGCCTAGAAATTGGTCAAGAAACCAGGAAGGTATTTTGCTTTTATGCCAGAAAAGATACCAAAGACCATAGATGCATTCTCTGCATCAAATATCGAGAAGATGAAGATGCGTCATCGTCAACGTCATCGTCAACGTCATCAAAGGAACCGTCGACAAAAAACAACAAAAAAGAATAAAGAAAGCAGTTGTCGGCAGAAGACTACAAAAAAAATAAAGATGTAGACCCCACATCTTAGTCGGCATCATATGCCAAGGAAAAAAGTAATGGTTATCCTTTAAAAAAGGAAAAGCAGATGAATTATTAAAGCAAGGGTAAAATAATAATTTTAGTCTTGTAAACAGGGATTCCTTATTCTATAAAAGGAACTCTTATTATCATAACTGAGGACACGGAAAAATACAGAGCTCTCTACTCTGAAATACTCTAGAAAACCTCTCTAGAAAAACCCAAAACCCAAAAATGTTGTACCCAGTAACTATGAGCGGCTAAGTAACCCTTTCAAGGTTCTTAGTTAGCCTTAAGTTGTAATAATTATTATATCTTGAATAAAATGGAGTTCTATTACTCTTCTCCAGTAAGTCAACTATTGGACATCATACATGTACGGATGCAGAAAGCTCACCATTACCAGAAGGGTGTTGAGGTTTGAGCGAAGCTGAGGCATAACAGGTGTAACAAAAGAAGACGAACAGAAGGGAAGACCGTGGTGGACCCATTAAATTCAGGTATGATAAGTATAGATTTAAGCTAATTAAGGATCTTAATTGTTGAAATATTCGCTTATAACAAGGTATAATATCTTTAAACAGGAAAATAAGATTAAACCAATTAAAAAATATGAATATTGAATCATTAGTACATAAATTAGAATTATTAGATTTAACAAATGAAAGAGTAATTTTTAATTTTAAAAAAACAATTAATAGAATCAGGATTGGAATTAAGTAACCAACATAATGAAGAACATAACATATTATGTAACTCTAATGAATACAGAAGAAAATTAGATCTATACAGGAAAATAATAAGTTTTTTAAATAATTTATTATCACCAACCAATATACAAAGACCATCAAATAGGTCAATTCTAACTCCAGATTAGAAATCATAAATATTGTATCGATCCTATAAAAAATGGTATCAAAGCCAAGGAATAGAAAAATTCAATAAAATGAAAAATTTAATAAATAGTAAAAATTCATTGAATAAGAAAAATTCAATAAAATGAAAAATTTAATAAATAGTAAAAATTCAATGAATAAGAAAAATTCAATAAATTGAAAAATTTAATGAATAGTAAAAATTCAATGAATAGTAAAATCTAAACAGAAACAGTAATACTGGACGGAGGATTAACACTGTTAATACACAAGAGCATTTATGATATTAAATAAATCCCAGGGGTATAATTGAAGATATAACAAACCTCGAGGATAATTTAGAAAATGTTCCTTTTTTTTAAGTCAAACTTGAAGAACAAAGGATATAAACGTAATTTTAATGCACAAAACGAATGACTAGAATATAAAGTTAATACATTATGGTGGCTTTTATATATACTAAGATATGTACATTATATTCAACAAGAAAAACTATGGAAAAATAATACGTGTAATTAATTTTTAACAAAATTTTACTTTAAATTTATAATTATTAGATATAATAATATAAATTCATTATTTTTATAAAATTGATAATAAAAATTTATTTTGCATAGTTAACGCATACGTGGTGTCTCACTTTTTATCTTTAAAAAAATGATACAACACAAATATGGTATCTTTATTAAAATAAATAAAATATTAAAATATATTTTAATTAAATGTACTAGAATTTTATATAAGATATTATGTTAAAGAATGGTGCAATTCCTTTAATCAAGAAACCAGATGTTAAGTAATTTTTAGGGGTGAACATCGGTTTAAAACCGCAAGTTTTAGTTCAATTTGAATTTGATCTGATCCAAAGTAAATTATAAATTATTCAATCTGATTTTGATTTATTGTACATGTCAATGCGAACAAATCTAAAACCACTAATTTTAAGTCAATCCGAATCCGATCCGAAAATTATTCAATCTGAATCCGGTTTAAATGTCAATTCGAATCTGATCCATTGTACATGTCAATCTGAACAAATCTGAATCCGCTTTAAATTTCAATCTGATCGGATAGGGTCAAAATTTTAATTTAAATATATTAAAAAAATTACATAAATAAGCAAATTATAAAATATCAATCTGATCCGAACCGCTATAAATGTCAATCCGAACAAATCCAAATCTGATATAATTTCAACATATAAAATGAAAAATTACATAAAATAAAAATATTTTTCATACAAATTAAAAAGTAGACAACATAATTAAAAATAATTCAACAAAAAAAATCAAAAAGAAAAAAATTCAACATCAATTACATAATTTAACTCAAAAAAATTAAATATCAATTACATAAATTAACTTCACTCTCCAAAATTAATAATAACAATAACTCTTTTTAATAATCATTCAATGTTTAAGTCACCAATACCATCAAAAACATCTCCATGATCAAAATTAAAAAGATAAAAATATACATAAATAATGAGCTAATAAACATAATAATATATATTTGATAACAAATAAATATATATATATATATATATATATATATTCAAAATATATATTTGAAAGTTTTATGCAATATACTTGATTCTAGACCCTCAATTTCATCAAGTGATTCTTGGATATTAATGATTGGAGATGAACAAATCCAATTTTGAGTATAAATCAAAGATTGTACAATTTTAGAAGACAAGGAACTCATGTATGGACTAATTGTATGATCATCCAGCACAAAGTTATGACCGTTCAAATTTTTCTTATAATGTTACCTAATTTTTGTTCTACAATATCATCATATTTCTATTCAGACTCGTAATTTCATCTCATAGCTCTTGAAAATTATTATAAAAAAGTAGAAAACCACACAATATTTTTAGATAGCTTCTTGCTTCACACATTAATTTGAAACAAAAGTAATAACTATCAATAACAAACAAAACAGAGCATTTGAATATTAAATCTAAAATTAAAATTTAGAAAAAGAAAAAAGTTCAAACAAATATAACCTCATGTGTAGGATGATTAAGAACAATAAAAAGTGACAGGAGCGAACACCAAATAACAAATAGCGACGGCAGAGCAAAGACTGGCGAGTAGAGTGTAGCAAGCAGTGAGCAAAGTGCAACAAGTAGCGAGCAGAGTGCAGCAAGCAGCGAGCAACGAGCAGAACAGATAACAACAGAACGACGAGTAGTAGAACCTGAAACCAGTAATGGAGGCAGAGAGAAAGATGGAAGCTGTAAAAATTATTAGGTTTCTTAAGAGATTGGCGACTCGGTTTAATAAGTTAGGTTAGATAATTAGGTTTATTAATTATTATATATTTATTTTAAAATAATATATAAATGTATCGAATCGAATTGGATTATTCGAATTTGAATATTTTCAATCTGAATCTGAATCCGAATCTGATCCGATTTTGGATCGAAACCACTATTTTTTTTCGAATTTGATCGAATTGATCAGATATTTTGTTCACCCTTAATAATTTTTATGAAAAAAATATTTTATATTTTAATGTATTGAAACATTTTAATCTAATAATTGAAAAAATGTATAATTTAATACTGAAAACCTAAATTTATAAAACTTAAATACATTTATTTTGAAAATAAAGTTAACAATTTTAAAATTAAAATACATATTTTTTATTATATGATTAAAATATTACATTTGAAAATCAGGTAACTAAAGCGTTAGTTTAACAACCTTTTTTCACGATTAATTTTTCAAGACATGGGTCAACAAATTTTTTCTTTTCTAATTAAACCATTCATTTATACATCTAAAATTAAGTTAAGAAAGTTTCAATGTATGCATATGTAATCAATCATGAGCAACCCATTGGAGCACCGGCCAGTTGGTTTGTTTGAGAAAGATTCTCCATAAGGAGGTCTAAAGCAAGTAAAATTTGGGTTTCCAAGTATGTCATTGCCTGTGTCTGATATAGAATCACCCAACTGATATATTGAATCAAACCCACAATCTTTGAGTGAATTAAGAGCATTGCCTAAATCAGAAGGGTGAGAAATGAAGAAAAAGAAGAAGGTGAGTATCATAAGTAGATATAATAATGTTTGGTCGTTGGCCATAGCTGAAGAAGGAAAGCAATATTGCAAGGTATTGTTTCCTTTTTCAGAAGATAAGCTTATATATGGCTGAAAATTAGGACCAGCTAAATGAGGAAGATCTTATAACCACCGATGAAGATAATTTATATGGGCTGAAGAATGACAATGATCAGTGGGTTGAGAACCTGGAGGAGCTACAAGACAGGTGGTCAATCGTTTTAAAAATCTTTTCTCTTCCACCTTACCCACCAAAAATGACGTTGAATTGGCTACAAGTTGGACAACTTCCGAAGTAACCAGGGAGCAAAATATTAATTTGGTGAGAATGGTTACTGATGTGAAGATTGTTGAATCAGTTATAGTATTGCCCCAAATAAGTCACCAGGTCAAGATGGTTTAAAGTCCTTCCTACGTTGAAGATGAAAAAAATAAAAATGTTAGGTACAACAACCACAAATATTAGGTGCAATCACATTTAACAAATACATCTAACATTAATAGACATTTTTTCCTATAAATAGATAATGTCTTTATCTTAGAGAAATATCAACACATCAAAACAAGAAGAGGAGTAAAACAAAGTCAAAGGAACAATTTTCTTTAAAGAAAAATAGTATTGTGTGTAAGGAAGTGAGACTTAGACCAAAATATTGAGATATTTTTCTAAGAGGGAAATGACAAAATATTGAGTTTGGAAAACACTTGTGTGACATTATTTTGGGTTTATCTCAATTTGTTGTATTGTTTCTCACTTTGTACCTATTAATTTTATTAGTGGAAGAAATATTTTTCGAAGTTTATCCTGTGGACTTAGCTCAAATTAAAGGATAAATCACATTAAATTTTGGGTATCATTATTCTACTCTGTTGAATTCATTTTATTTTTTACCCGTTGTGCCTAACAGATTCTTCCAAGAACAATGACATATCTTGAGCAGGGAGGTATCTAATGTTGTTAAAAGCTTTTTTACGCATGGACGATTATCCACAGCCGCCAATGCCTCCCTTATTGCACTGGTGTCAAAGGTAAAGAAACCCTCCACTATGAACCATTTTCGCCTCTATTGAAGATAAAATTAAGAAGTAAATTAAGGAGTTAATTAAGAAGTATCAACTCATTAATTCAAGGAGTAAATCAAAGAGTTGTCATTCTTAATTTAAGGATTAATTCAAGGAAAAAAACAAAGAATCCTTAATTTAATAAGTAAATCAAAGAATGTTTAACTCATATAATAATTTAAGGAGTAAATCTCCCTATGTATAGTTATAGAATTGTAATGAATATACGAAAGAAATAATACAACTTTGAGAGGAATTGTTTTATTTAAAAAGGTCTTTGACTTTGACGTTTTCCAATACCAATTTTCAACATGGTATCAGAGCAAGTCGATCTTCCTGAAAAAATTGTTATTCCTTTACCGAAATAGCATATATTTGTAGTTCTTGTAATTTTATCTATGTTATCGACAGAAGAGTCTGTGATGTCTCAAAGTGCATTTGACATTCTATTAGAGCGATTTCTTGTTCTAATTTTTTTAAACCAAATTTCTTGGCGATGATGGATTAAATATCTCCTACAGCTTCTACCTAGTTAATGTGGAGGAGGAGTATTATGGTAAAAGAAAAGTTCTCACATAGAAACCAAGCTCTTGACGATGATGGATTAAATCTCTTCTGTAGTTCCTACCTGCCCGATGTAAATGAAAAGTATTATGGTAAAAGGAAAGGTCCCACATCGACAACAATATTTTTTTTTGCTATTGTAATTAGCATTTTTGTTAGTTTTACCTTTTTTGTCTTGACTTCTCATCAGTTTCAACGAATTCTGTGCAAACTTAGATTCATAAACTGTATGGATCCAGCTTGAGTAGAAGTATTGAAGATAAAATTAAAAAGTAAATTAAGGAGTAAATCAAGGAATTGTCATTCTTAATTTAATGATTAATTCAAGAGAAAAAACAAGGAATCATTAATTTAAGGAGTAAAACAAATAATCATTAATTCAATGAGTAAAACAAGTAATCATTAATTCAATGAGTAAATTAAAGAATGTTTAATTAATAAAATAATTTAAGAAGTAAATATTCTTATATATAGCTATAGAATTGTAATAAATATATGAAAGAAAGAATATAACTTTGAGATAGCTTGTTTTATTTGAAAAGACTTTTAAGACTTTAACCTTTGCATTTTCAACACTTATTTTTAAACAGCCCCATTAGCATATATACCACCGTTTACAAGATAATTGCTAAAATTCTTATTAAGAGACTTCAAGGGTTATTACCTAACATTATTAGTGTTTATCAAAGCACTTTTGTGCAACATGGATTTATTATTGATAATGTTTTTGTTGCCCAATTACTCTTCCATAAATTGCGTATTAGACAATTGGGGAAGAATTTTCATATTGGTCTTAAGATTATATGAGTAAAGCTTATAATAAAATTGAATGAAATTTTGTAACAACTATATTAAGAAAATTGGGATTTCATGAAAAAAATTTGGGTTGGATTTGTTCTTGTATTTCATTAGTAACCTATTCTTGTGTGGTGGGAGAACAGATCACAGGTTTCATCATACCAGAGAGAGGGTTGAAGCAAGGCCACCCTCTATCCCCTTATCTTTTTATTTTATATGCTGAATGTCTCTCTTCTCTTTTGTTACGTGCTGAACCATCTAAAAGTGTATTCAAGGGTTGAAAGTGAGCAGGAATAGTCCGTCTATTTCTCACCTATGTTTCGCAGATGATTCGCTGATATTTTACAAAGCGAAGAAATAGGACCTTGATTATGTGAAGCATTTACTGATTAAATATGGAAGAGGTTCAGGCCAAGAAATCAACATGCAAAAATCATCCATGTTTTTAAGTGCTAATACCCTAGATAATGTGAGGAGAGAGCTCATGGGAATCCTAGCGATACCCAATTTAGGAGTAGACAAATACTTGGGTCTTCCCTCCTTAATTGACAAAAGTAGGGTGAAGGCCTTTAATTTTATTTGTGAGAAAGTTTAGAAGCGGATTGATGCATGGTCTGCTCATTTTCTTTCATCATGTGGAAAAGAGGTGTTACTTAAGGTCATCGTTACAGTTGTTCCAAACTACTTGCTGCTTTGCTTCCAACTTCTATACTTTATCTGTGATGAAATTACAAAAATGGTGAGAATATATTGGTGAGGAACTGTTGGTCCATCTCATGGGCCAATAACAAATAAAATAAAAAACATTCAGCAATTAAGGTTGAGAATGAGATAAGAAGAGAAAAAAAAATAAAAAATGGGTTGTTATTTTCTTAAAATTTGGATTGAATGACGGAAGTGATGAAGTTTTGGTTCTATAAATAAAATTTTTGCCTCAATTTTGAAATATAGTGAGAAAAAGATTAAAGAGAACCTCAGTGATATAAAGTTTTTTTAAAGGAAAAATTAAGAATTAATTTATGAAATTTTACCTACAAATTGAAGATACATAATTATTATATTTTTATAAAAGATTCACTTAAATATGAAATTTATAATCACATTTTATTACAGATGAAGTTTTAAGTGATTTACGGTACCTACGCTAAAAAAAATTTGTATTATTTTTTGTTCTATTTTAATTTAAAAAATTATCTTAAATTTATGAAATTTATTTTTTTACGGTAATCAATTTTTCCCAATAGGAACTAAAGACAAGAAAAAAAATACATTAGTTATCTTGGAACAAGTTACAGCAACCCAAAAGGTCTGTGATTCAAAGATATTAAACTTTTTAAGTTGACAAGAGACAAGGAAAAAAAATACATTAGTTATCCTGGAGCAAGTTATAGCAACCTAGAAGTTCTGTGATTCAAAAATATTAAACTTTTTAAGTTGGCCTTGCTAGCAAAACAAGCATGGAGATTGTGTACACAATCTGATTTTCTTTTCTACAAATTACTTCGGGGAAAATATTTCAACGACTCATTTTTGAAGGTTGATCCAGGCCATAAGCTATCTCGACGTGGAAATGTATTATATAGTTAAGGGCTCAATTAAAAGAAGAAATTAGGTGGTCAATTAGCAAAAAAACAACCTTTTCAAAATCTAGGAGGAGCCATGGTTAACAGATTCTGGTTCACTCAAGCCAATAACCAAACCCAACAATGAATTCTCTATTGGTAAAAGATTTAATGAAATATGAAGGAAACGATAGGAATTTGCAGAAAATTCAGTGTCTTTTGACAAGTGGATATACAAGCAATTCTCAATACTTCTATTTCAAAATAAATAGATAAACTAGTTTGAAAGTTTGAATCCAAAAAGACTTACTCGGTTCAATCTAAATATAAGTTGGTTGTTAGGCTTTAAAACCAAAGTGTTTTCAACGGGGCAACAAAAGTTTCAAATTTCGATACTAAGATCAATGAGAGTGAAAAGTTTTTTGTGACAACGTCGGCAAGATATTCTTCCCGTTAGTTAGATATGTATTTGCCCTCCTTTTATTCTCTATGTAATATTGCACATAAAAATTACAAATATTCAAGTGCAAGATTACTAGACAAATTTTCAAAACAAATGAAGTTAGTTTTGTCATTTAAGGAATACATCCGGAACACAATTCAAGATAGCTACGACAGCTTATCGGACCACTTCAGTTAAAAAAAAACATAATTAAATCCAACAAACATGTGTTAATTTTTATCAATAAACAGATTTTATTTTTTAAATAATTTAAATAGATTTTTAATCTTAAACAATTTGAACATAAATCTACGATACTATAGAAATTAAAAATATAATTATTTTGTTTCCATAATAAATAGTAACTTTGTATAATATTAAAGAATATAAAAAATGAGTAAAGAAACAATCCAACGTAGGAGAACAAAATTAACTATTAACAATCCAACGTAGGAGAACAAAATTAACTATTAACAATCCATGAACATGAAAAATTAATCTAAAAACACTCTTATTAAAAGCACATGTGAGAACATATGCTTAGTAAAAATTACACAAAATAATATCGTTATTTAGATACACGAATCACTAAAAAACCACTTTAAAAGTCAAAACAAAAGAATAACAAAAACAAAATTACACAAACCCCATTTTTTATTATTTTATATACTCACATTTTTCATTTAAATCCCAAAATAAATAAGATATTACAATTAATACTATTCATTATTGTCTTATCTAATTAAAATAAACTAAAATAAATTTCAAAAATTAAGAAACTACACCATAAATTTCATTAATTTTTTATCTTAATTTACTAAAATAAAATGGTAACTCGATTTTTAAAGGATACTTTTGAATACAATACAACATCACCTATTCAAGAAAAATTCTAAGAATGAAAGGAAATAAAAAAGATGGTCTATTTCGAAAACAAGTTTTGCCCAAAACTAGCATCACAACATCCATCCATGTAGGCCATTCTAATCATGACTCATGAGTTGTATTAGCAGATAAAGCCAAGCGTCAAAACACAAATAAATTTTCCTCGATCGTGGCCAAGAAGCATTTGCAAAACTTAAGGCAATACGTGGATCATGCTATTGAAAACGGAATATTCAAGAGGAAAGAAATGCAGGACCTAAACTTAATTTTACTTTCAAATGAGGTAGATCTATATTACGAAACGGTAGAATATATCTCAAAATCACTAAACCAACAAAAATGAAAAATTGAACTAGTTTCAAGGAAACAGCCACCACAGGCAACATAAAAAGAAATGTTAACTTCATAGTAGGGAAGAATCTCAATCTTCCTCCTCTCCTTCATTCTCTGCAATGTTGAAGTACCTAAGTTCATAAACATTTCTATCCTTGTTGGATGAAATCACTCGAAGCCAATCCCGGACGTTATGTTTCTTCAAATACTTCTTTGTCAAGTACTTCAAGTAACTGAACAGGAAAGCAAAATTGATTAAGAAACATGACACAAAAAAAATGAAATCTTGTGAAATAATTAAAAACATAGGAATAAACTCATTACAAGCCACAGGTATGAATAAGCACGCACTTTGAATGTACCAAACAAATTCCATCCATAGTCAGGTCAAAACACTAAACATTCGACACTCACAATTATGTAATCCGCAGAACTTGAGAGAAACTAAGGCATTAACATTAAATTTGAACCAAACAATTCATAAAGATATATTGGCCAGAAATATTGAATACCGAACGATATTAGCAACAGAATTAAATAAAATGCAACAATAAAGGTACGGAACTTAAGAGTCATTGTTCACAGTCCAAGTATAATTTTATGGTACTGTAACAAGAGACTAAAATTATATATTTCTTGTACTCTAAAACTAGGACACCTAAATGCATGTTTAGACATTATAAATCCAAACGCTAGTTACTACTATAACCTAAAAGAACTACAATTTTTACATGGGAAATCAAAACAGTTCAAAATAAATCAAGCATGAGAATAAATCAACAGCAGTTCGCAGAATCATTCTTCCAAAACCAAATAATACTTGATATCTCCAGAAGGTTATAAATTGAAAACTTTATCAACACACTAATCTGACAAAACATGCCACAAAGTAATCAAAGAAAGATTACCGCTTCGAAAAGTTGCTGTCGGATGAAACAGTTATCTTGCTTTTCTCACGAGTGACGGTAACAATGTCACCAAGAGCGCCAGCCTTGCCACCAACTTTAATCCTCTCCTGCAGAAACTTCTCAAGTGATGCAATGTCCATGATCTTGTCCTCCACTGGCTTCGCACAATCAATTGTAAATGTAACCCCCTTCTTCTTCCCCTTGGGACCAGCTGCACTTCCTCGACTCATCTTTGATTATCCTTTGATTTACAAAAAATAAATCCATCCCTTAAGATTCACTCAGCGCATACAGTTCCTCTATTTACACAAACGCTTTCAAATGCGTAAATCCCAATTCCATTATGAACTTGTATACAGTGCATCCAATGAAGAACTATTATCAAATAGCACATGTAACCAAATTTCAAGCAAATGATGAAAAAATAAATTGCTTGGCTGCTAAAAAAAGGACATTAATTTCCAGTCAACTCTAAATCTCAAATCCTGAGATGGAACTTAACCAATTAAAACAGCTACTTAGTTCAGCACATTACAGACTACCATTGAGCAATAAAAACTAGAAAACGTGTAATGATAATAAAAAACTGCAAATTTCTCAAATTTACATTAATCTTCTTCTTAGTCATCAATCATATAATTAAGGGAAGCAGATATAGTATATCACTGAAAGCCTCTTATTTCTCTGCCTTCATATTTCAACAGAAACGAATTCGAACACACAGACAACGTTAAAGAACCCTAATTGACACATACATGAGAGAGTGAGCAGAAAGAGGTTTACCGGTGGCTGCTGAGGAAAGAAACTTGAAGAGCTGCGCTCGCTATGAGAGAAAGTGGAAGGAAATGGAGCTAGGGTTTTGGTTCGATGACACATTTTTATATTAGGCTTTTGATTTCGAAGCATAATTTGGTCTACCATTGACTTTATGGGCTGGGTTTTAATATATTTTGGGCCATCTATTTAAACTGACGGGTTTAGCCCATAAAAACGATCAAGCTATAAAAAACTTGTCCCTTAATATTGAAAAATGAGAAGAAAAAAATTGCATTACCATGACAAAAATAAAATGTGGATTTTGACTCTTTGATATACTCGGAGAATAGTTGTAAAAAATTTGTTTATGATCTTGATGTATCATAATTGAATCATATTGCTTCATGGTTTCATAATAAAATTAAGAGATATATTCAAAATCTCTTAGCTATTAAAATAATTTAGTATATTTGTTATTTTTTTAATAATTTAATCTATCTATCATTTTTTATAATAATTTAGTCATTTTATTTTGAAAAAGTAAAATCGTAAGAACAAATTATTAAATTTTAAAACTTATTTTTATTTTTGTGAATTTTACTACCATTGTAATCTATTATTAAAAATAATTAATAAAATAACTTTAAAAAATAAAATAAAAAATTGATTATTTGTTATTATTCTATCACTTTTTTAAATAAATAAATTTCTACAAAAAAATAAAAAAATAGAGTAAACTACTCTTTTTGATATAATTAAAAGACTTTTAATATCGTGAAATTATTTTAATATAAGGTTATAAGACACTAAAAACAATACAAGGTATTATGTAATTGTTCACGATTAAGAATGTTAATAGGGTGAAATGAAATTGAAAAATGTTTCAATCCAAAATTGAAATTGATGTGTATAAATATAGAAAATTACTATCAAGTAACTGTTATTTTTTCGGAACTCCAAAAATCAAATTTCAATATTTTTAATATAAAATTGTTCAAAAACATATACTTTAATTAAAAAAAATGTTTATAAATTAAAAATAATAATATGTTATATATACTTAATATATTTTGATTTTTTTTCAAATATTAAACTATATGTGTTTTTATGTCTACGTATACAAAAAATATAATATTTAATAAAATTTAAATTTAAATTTTTGATATCGAGGTACGATTATCCTACCCCAAAACCTTAATTGTATTTAAAAAATTTATAAAAATAATAATTGAATCCAAAAATCAACCAAAATTTATTACACAAAATTAAATTTATTTGTTTATTACTCAGGGTTACTCAATTACACTAAAGTATATGTTAAATTGGAACTCCTTTGTAGTTAAAGTTGTTAAATTTTTCAAAAAAAAATTATTAATTAATATGGAGTTGATCCATTAAATTATTTAAATAATATTATTTAATCTATTTTTTTATCAAAAGACATTTTTGTGTGGTTTGAACTTATGATTAGAAACATAAAAAACAATTATTATCACAAGATTATTAGACAAATCCCTTAATTAATTCATTTATTGATAAAGATATTTTTTTAGTATTATTTTTAGGGGCTAAATGAGCAAATAATAATATGGAGATAATATTTTAATATTTAATATGTTAAATTAATATTTTAATATTAATTTCTGTAAGACTCACAATCATAAATTGAACTTTCCTTAGGTTTGCAAAAATCTTTTGAGTTAATCATTGTCACCTATATAAAAGAGTATCATTTATTCTAATTACTCCTCAAAATGATTATAACATGCTAACTTCACCAATACAACCTAAAAAAATAATATTTATTTTAATTTTAATTTAATTTTTTTAGATTGTTTTATGATATAGATGGTATCATTCACTACTTCAGTGTTGTGGAACCAAGTTACCAAGTTCAAATACCTCTGTTTATTTTATTTTATTTAAAAAAAAACTTTAATGTCTTTTAAACAAAAACCTCATAACTGCCATAAAATTTGAATTTATTATACGTGAATTACTGTAGAACCTAACTACTACCCCAACTTATTGCAGGTGATTTTATTACAGGTGTTTAACTTAATGGTATTGTTTGATTTAAAACTAAAAACTAAAAACAAGTATCCCAACTTGTTCAGGGTTATTTGCGTATGCTTTATGGAAATTCTCTCAATACTTGCGAGAGTATGAGTCAATTGGAAGATACTTGGAGTATTGGTCAGCCTTGTTTTCTGTTCTATGGTCATAATATTCCACCACTACAGAACCAGTTAATGCAATTAGAGTGGAAACCTGCGCGTGCAACCTGAAAGTGAAACAACCTACAACTAATCACAGCAGGAAGAGATGTGGTTAGGTGGTGGTGCTGATGGGAGGTGGGGATTGTATAAACTCAAACATATTTCTTTATTTGGCTTAAGACGATTAATATTATAAGCTTCTTTTCTGTTTTTCCTTAGCTTCAGTAAACACTTAAATAAATATACTAATACTATGGAGACCCTAAAAATAAAACTTCATAAGCTTTTGCAACGGAATATTGGATATCATTCTAAATAAAGAAAAAAGAACAGTGAAGCAATAGAATAAGAGTGGAAGAAGAATTGTTAGTGAGTTTTGAGCATTCAACATTGACAGCAAGATGATAAATAGTACACGAACAGTGAAAAATAGAAATGAAGATGAAAAGCATTGAAGTAAATTTTCATTGAATAGTATTGCTCAAGCTAAGAAATGTATATAAGTATAGGTGGCTATTTATAAGCAGCAAACTATTACCATGTAAACAAAAAATATAACTAAAAGTAATGCAAAAATATCTATCAAGAAGCTTGATTCACTTGCTAACTAACTGAGTCGTAGATAACTTGCTCACTAAGTTGTAGATCGCTAACGTGTCAATCTACAACCATAAAAGACCTTCCATATAGTTGCTCCACATAAAATCACACTTCTAACTAAGCAATTTTAGTTGGGTTTTTTTGCACTGTTTCACATTTGTTAGCAGATGACACCACACTATTAATTGGTTTTTCTACACTGCAAGCAACTGATGCAGCTACATTAGTTGAATTATACTTATCACCCTTCCTCAAACTCGGTGGGAGTCGGATAAAACTGAGTTTGTTTCGCAATTTTAAAAAGGCTTGAATAGAGAGAAGCTGGATAAGAGTATTAGCAAGTTGCTCATGCTAGGGTATGTGTTGAACAACAAACTCCTTGGCGACCTTTTCTCGAAAAAAAAAATGTAGATCAAATTCCACGTGTTTTGTTATGTTATGAACACGTGACTAACAGCGAGAGTTACGATGTTGTATAATTAAATTTATTACAAAAATAAATATTGTATATACAATACATATATATATATATAATTAACTTAAATTACAAATAAAATAATGTTGTCAAAGTGTAATTGAATGAGCAATTTTGTTTGGTTTAGAATCACTAGCATAGTGACAAGGAAATTGGGCAAAAAACAGTTTGTACATATAACAATTTATTCCTCTACATACATGAGCATGTAAACATTCATCAAATAAGCAGTCTAAACTTCATAGACATATATATATATAGTATATTTTTTTTATTTTTTTTAGATAATTAGTTTTTAAAATTATATAATTTTGTGTATTTGTTTGGATACTTAATTTTATGTATGTACGTATAGTTAAAATCAAACTTCATTTTTTAAATAAAAAAATATACGTAGGACGTAACGTCGGTTGACGTGTTTAATCAACGCTATCCACGTGTGTAGTATCGGTTCAACACGTCAACCGACGTTATGTTCTATGTGTATTTTTTAATTTAAAAAATGTAGTTTAAATTTTTTTAAAAAAAATAGGTGAATTATTATTTTATTTAAACTCTTTAAATTTTAATTTGGATATATATATATAGTATAAAAAAGAAACAAAATTAAAATAATATCCAAAAAATACACAAAATTAAATAAAGATGTACATGTGCGTACGTACATAAAATTAAATATCCAAACAAATACAAAAAATTATATAATTTAAAAAAAAATTGTCTAAAAAAAGAAAAATATTATACTATATATATATATATATCCAAATTAAATTTTAAAAAGTCAAATAAAATAATAATTGACCTAAAAAAATATTGTACTATATAATTTCAATTTTAAACTGTATTTTTTAATTAAAGAAATACACGTAGGACGTAGCGTCGGTTGACGTGATGAACCAATACTATCTATGTGTGTAGCGTCAGTTCAACACGTCAACTGATGTTATGTCCACGTGTAGCGTCGGTTCGACACATCAAACGACACTATGTATAGCGTCAGTTCTACACCGAATTGACTTTAAATTCATTATAAGTCAGGTTTTTTCAAAAATCGACTTTACATATCAACTTAAATACCTTTTTTATAGTAGTGAGATATGTATTTCTTTTAATAAAGCATGAAGCCAAATGATTTCAACGGTAGTATAAGTAAGAGATCAATATTCAACGTTAGTGATGGATCGAGCTATAACATTTTGCTTCTTAGAGCTCCAAAAAACTAGATTTGCTTTTAAAAAAATGCAGACCGCATATGTGGATCTTCTATCATCAAGACAAGACCCTCAGTCAACATTAAAAAATCCAGTTACAAAAAGTTATAAGGAAGATTTGAACACATATTGGATAATGCCTTGCAAGTACTTTAGTATCATCTTTACTACACACCGATGCATAGTGGTTAGTTTGGATATGAACTGACATGTTTTACTGACAGCAAAGGCAATTTCTAGCTTGGCTAAAACGATATATTGCAATGCACCCGTAACATTTCAATACAAAGAAGGATTTTCTATTAACTCCCCGTCAATAGTAGACAAGATAGAAGAGGTATGAATTGATTATCCAATTGGCTTAGTATTATCCATCTTTGCTTTCTAAAGAAGTTTCTTGATATACTTAGATTGAGTGAGCAAAATGTCACCATTAAGAAGATAAGAAATTTTAATTCCCAAGAAGTAGTGAAAAATGCAGAGTTTAAAGTATCAATAAGACACTGAATATTTGCCTTATTGCCATCAGTGATAATAATATTATCTACGTAAACCAAAAGATAAATTGGAAAAGCGTTGGTAAAGTTGTCGAAAAGAGAAGGATAGACTCTTTATTTCTTAAACTCTATATCATACAATGTTGTAAATAAAGTATCAAATCAAGCTATTGGAGCTTGTTTAAGGTCATAAATAACCTCTTTCAATTTACAAACATAATTAGGGAACTCAGCACCCTCGAAACCTAGGGGTTGAGATATATAAACATCCTAATTGGAGAAGTTTTCATCCCTTGGATAAACTAGCAGTAATCACAACCTGAATGGTAATTGGTTTGGTTATAGGACTAAAGGTTTATTGAAAACTAAAATCAAGTTTTTATTCAAATCCCTAAGTAACAAGTTTTGATTTCCTTTTATCCAATGCACCTGTATGCAATTTCTTAACTTTTCATGACTACTTAGATCCAATGATCTTCCTGCCTGGATGTGGGGGAAGTAAGACTCAAATCTTGTTTCAAATGAATGCATCAAACTCATTCTATATAAATACTTTCCAAGCATCATGACTTAAAGCTTGTTTGAACGTGCGTGACTCAATGAAATGTGTCTAAGAAAATCTTAAGTTATCTTACTCGTGAATTAACTTCCGATAATCTTGTCTTTCTTATTCTAATACTTGATTTTTGGATTGATTTGGCCATTTTCAAGTATTTTTAATGGAGAATCTTCTATAAGATACTCTTTCGAGTCAAAGCTACTTAAGATTTTGAGAATTTGTTGTTTCCAAATAATGAAATTAGTTCAATCTAGTTTTAATGAAGTCACACAATTTTAGAAATTAACAATACTATAATAACCTTGACTCATAGCATTATTTATTTAATCTGTCTGATCTGTGATTGATTGATCTTCCATTTTTGAAGCTACGTCGCTTTGTGTTTTGATACCATAAAGGTAAAAAAGAATAGTGAAGCAATAGAATAAGCGTGGAATAAGATTTGTTACAATGAGCTTTGAGCATTCAACAATGACAACAAGATGATGAATAGTACACGAACGAACAATGGAGAATAGAAATAAAGATGAAAAAAATTGAAGAGATTTCTCATTGAATTGTATTGTTCAAGTTAAGAAACATATACAAATATACGTGGCTATTTATAAACACCAAAGCACTCCCATGTAAATAGAAAATATCCCAAATTGTAATATAAAAATATTAATTAAGAAGCTTGATTCACTTGCTAAGTTGTAGATAACTTGCTTACTAAATTGTAGACTGTTGATGTGGTAATCTGCAACCATATTGAAGAGGCCTTTCATATAATTGTTTCACATAAAATCATAAAGCTACTTCACATAAAATCACATTTTCACGGCATATAGGTTGCCATATTTGTTAGAAGATGACACCATACTATTAGTTTGTTTTTCTGTAGTGCAAGCAACTAATGTAGCTACATTTGTTGAATTATATTTATCACATTCTAACTAAAAAATCTATAAATTGGCTTCAACCTTCAAACTATGGACCCAAAGGCTCACATATTAATTTTTCTCATTGTAAAATTAAAGTCAAAAGACACGAGTGAAGTTCACATTAGAAATAATAATTTATGATATATTCTAACCCAAGTTTCGTTTCCTCGAAGTCTTTAGTTCAAATATTTACAAGATAATCACAAATAGAAAACTTCCACTATACCAAGAAACTACACAAATTTATAAGAAAATGTCTATACCAAAAGGGTAAGAGAGGAAACTTTTGTTATACCAATGTTAGTATTGATTGAATGCATAAAAGTAATCTTAGCCCTTCTCTTATTAGATTAAGTTTTTATAGAAGTTTATTTCTCAACAACTTCTAATATGATATCAGAGCTGAAAGTCTTATGTTCGAACCCCAATAACCTTAATTGAATTATAAGTATTTGACATGCATAGTAGATAGAACTAACACTTGTAAGGAGTGATTGAATGTATAAAAATAATGCTAGCATTTTTCCACAAATTTAAACTTATAAGAGAATTGATATCTCAATAACTTTTAACAAATACTACTTGAGAATTTTAGGAAATGCCAAACCTTACTGAAAGTTTATAAATTATGGACCTGATTAACCTAGAGGGGGGTGAATAGGTTATTTTTAATTTTTACCAATTTATAATTTAATAACCTAAACAAACCAGTCAGGCATGCAATCGCGTGTAAATATAAGTGCGAAAATAAAATAATAACATGATATTTTTAGGTGGAAACAACCTAGGCCACGACCATGACCTAAGAGGAAAACCACCGGTCCACCGGACCACCTAACTTTCCACTATGAAAATCAAATGTTCAAATACAAATTCGGTCTTATGCTACCCTCCCTAGGATACTGCCCCAATGTATTTTACTTACGAGCCCCTGCTCTATTTTCACAGTTGCTAAAATTAGCGTGAGCGGTTTCCAAACCAACGTTCCATTAAGCACCCCGCCAATTAGATCGTTCACAAATCAACTGCAAAAGAAAGGTTAGCACAAAAGGAAACACAAGTGTCCGTGTGTGTTCTAGAACGGATTTACTAATGAATAATCCTAACTAGATGATTCAAAACATATGTCACTTAAATTAAATCAACTAGCAAATTCTAGATAAAAAGATTAAGCACAAGTTTAATAAGAATAGTTTATTTAAAGATTAATAATCAAATTAAATAACTATGATCGCTCATATAATTATTTAATCTAAATATCAAAAATCTAATAAAAAAGAATTAAACCAATTAATACAAATCAATATATATATATATATTAATTATCTTCTTCACTATGTATATATATATTAATTAACCTTTCGTACTTACTAATTAATATCAATTGATTTCTTAAGTATGTCTTATTCGTAATAATCAAATTCTTTAAATATGTACATTAATACCTTATTTTGCACTTGTCGAACGATCTAATTCCTGAATATCAAATTCTTATTTTGCACTTGCCGAATGATCTACTTCCTGAATACCATATTTGATGAGTCAACTTTTCAACTATTCATATATATTCCTTAGCTACCGCGAGTCTAATGATGCCGATAATAGCAATATTTTCTTGAATGTTTTTTGGTAGCTTTTTCTTGCAATCGTGAGAATTTATTTTTCTAAGCTCTCCAATGCAGCAACCCTAATGTGTCTATATATATAGATAATAATAATATCTAATAATATTAGGTTTAAATGCATTTTGGGCTTAATTTTTTTTCAAAGCTCATTTAAAGCCTTTAAAAAAATATTTATATTTTTAAATCACATCTTAAAAAAATATTAAGACACATAAAAAATATTTAAGCACTAAAAATAATTTTAGATTTATGAACATGTACTATTAAATGTATAAATAAAATTCTATGTGTCGTAATTATAAAAGACATACCTGAAGTACGGATATTTGAAACTTGAACATTTGTTCGGCTGTTCTTGATAAACTTGATAACAGGCTTAAAAATAAATTTACAAGTAAATATTTTGTCCACGAAAATAACCAACACTCATAGTCCTTACACTTACTAATTTACATATAAGAAAATGTTTTATGGAAGGAAGCCATTATCGATGTTAAGGCCATTTGACTTTCAATCTTGATTCATCCTTTCTCAAAATCAATTGGTATATGCATAATTTTTTTTATCATAATTAGGGATACATAACATATTCTAAATTTGTAAACACAATACATATAAATATTGCAAAAGGTTAAGAAGAGGATGATAGAAATCACCTAAAATGGCCTTTAAGTTTAAACTATTTTACAATGTAGTATAAGTTGTGAGAATTTGATTATAAAGATTTAGTAAAATAAAGAGAAACAGTGTGACACATAGAAAAAAAATGAATTTATACAATCGGGTAGAAATTTTACATGAATATATAATTAAACTTTTATCTTCATATGTGTATATAAAATATTTAGATAGCATATAAATATCTGAACCAACAAAATATGCAATAATAGTATAGAAAATTGGAAATCATAGTTAAGAATGTAAGAAAGAAAACCAAATTATTATGAATAGTATGAAACTTATGTTCGACATCCCATTCCCTTCCTCATATACTCGAATTTGTTTTTTTATTCCACCATGGTCACATACAAAAGTTTTCTCAATACAAATCTATGAGATATTTGAGAATTAATGTGAGTGATCAAGTATTAAATATTGGACCAAGAGTATTGCAAGTGTGGAGAATGTACAAGATGAATTTATGCAACCTTTTTACTTAGACACATTCTTCCATACTTAATAATTAACTTATCACTTATTTTGTGTAACCTCTCTGCATAGAAATGTTCTACTCCAATTAGAAATGATCTACCGTTTTTTTTCTTCAGTTTATACAACCTCTTACAAAACAACGTATAAGATAATAGGTCAAACTAAGGGACTTAGAATTAAATTGACATTATTGTAAATGTTTTCAACGTATAAGTAATTAAGCATACTTGAGTGACTTAGGTTACTAAGATAGTTTATTTTTGTGTTTGATAGGAGCTATGCAAGATAGAAAATTGTTTTCATTATTATTAGAATTTTGAGAGTTTTGTGAAGTCTGTTTGAATACTTATTCTTGAGTGAGTGATTTTTGTTTATCTTATTCTTCTTATTGTAATTGTATTATATAAAATTAAAGTTATAGAAACTCATTTTCATCGAAGAAGTGAAGAAGTTGAATAAACTTATCACTTGGGTAAAGTTATTATAAATTTGATATGGTATTTTTTTATTACTTTTGATTTATATTTATGTTATTATTGATATCAATCTCTAGAGCTTAATATTGAGTTTGATATATTTTATTGGATGTTTGTTTGGACTATTCAATAATTACAATATTAAGAATTTAAAGGAGTTAGATGGAAGAGGTAGAAGATGATATAAGTATGCATTCCTCGTGATTTAGTATAGTAAGTAACTGAATTTATTAGATGAGTTATTGAATTATATATTTTGAAGATAATATCATAATTTAAATGGTATAAAATTATATGAGTGTGCAAATTGGTTACACTTATTTTTAAGTAAAATGTTAATAGCTTGACATATATTAATTTGTTAATCTAGAAATTGAAACTGATATATGAATTATTGTTTATAAAATATTTGATAAGTTTGATTTATTATTTATATATAAAATTACTTTAATTTATGATAATATCAAATAAATAAGTAAAATTTAATATTTATTAATATAAGTAATTAATTGTTTGTATGTTTTATAAATTATTATAAAAATTTATCTTTTGATAATTTTTTTATAGTTTTTATAATCTTTTCAAATTTTCTCTTTACCATATCTTGATTAACATTGCTAATTGATTTTTTACTTTTTAAAAATCAAAATTAATTATGACTAATTTTGTTTATTGGTTATTATGTCAGGCTTTAATTATAGATGTAAAAAAAAGTTATGATTTGATTTTTTCTCCTCGGTACAATATTTAAAATTTGAGAAATGTCGATTAAGTGGTACATTAGACTTGATAAAATAATTACACATTTACACTCCCTTACATAAGATACTGAAGTGATTCTATTATTATTCACAAATAGCATGTATCACTATTACAAAGTAATAATTTTTAAGAACAAATTTTATGAAAAAATAATGAACAACCATATTCTCTTTTTTTTTTCCTTTTAAATAATTACAACTCAATTTTCCAGTATAATAATAATAATATATATATAATATTTATTTTATATTATTATTTAATTATAATTTTTAAAATAAAATTATTATTAATAAATATTAATTATCATATTAGTAATTTAAATTGTAGTACTATCAAAAGAAATTATATATAAACATTTTTTGAATTTTTGATAAAAATTAGTAAGTGATTTTTTTGATAAATCCGGATACAAAATCTTAATTTTATTATATATTATCAAATTTTTATTTAAAAATATATTAGACGTAAAAATAATTTTTTTATGAGCTTTATATTAATATTTTATATTGTGATCCAGCTATTATTCCTTTTTATGATTGGACATTTTATTTTTAATTCTTATAATTTGATTTTTTAATAATTTAATTTATTTATTTTTAATTTTTATATATTTGATTTAAAATTTGAGAATAATTTAAAATTAAATTTAAAAAATATAAAAATTAAAAATTGCCAAATTATAAGAATATAATTACAGAAGTATAAAAAAATGATTATTTGTTTTATTCATCAACTTCAATATAAAAGTTTTACAATAAAAATAAATTATACTATTGAATAATTGGACACTTTCAAAATTAATTTGTGTATAAATACAGGTGTCCTCATTCCTGCACCTTCGAGAAGGTCCTAAATCTTCCAGCCCCCGCCCTTCTCTGTTCTTTCTTCTGTTATCATTTTCTCTTTTCTGTTCTTTGCTTGTATCATCTCTTTGGGTCCACTCTTCAAGGAGATTCTCTTTCGGTTTCAACAAGAGAAAATCAACTCCAGGTAAAATATCTGTACTTGCTCTTTTGAAGTCCTGATTTGAACATATTTGAACAAAATATATATTTTATCATTTATTTATGATTTTTTTTGTTATTTTTTGTTATTTTTAATTCTTTGCTGTTTGATTGATATGTTTTTGTGCAGCTTAAATTTACGCATCTCAAGAGTTAGGTCTTCGCCAATTTATTTTTTATTTTTTATGGCAAGTTGGTATTTTTTTTAAAAATTTTTCTTTTGTTAATCTCCCTTTGTTATTTGCTTGGATTAAGCTCTTGCCAATTTGAATTTACATGCGGTATGGGTTAGATTTTGCTCAATTTTATTTGTTATTTTCTCATGTTCTCTATACTATATTTTCCCTACTGTTGTAATAGTTCTTTTATAAATATTTTTTAAATTATTTAATATATCTTTATAATTATTTCAAATAATGTAAATTTTATTTTCAATTCTAATGATTAAAATTATGCCATTTTTCAAGGTGGAAAGATGAGCCGATCGAGCCGCACGATCTATGTTGGTAATCTTCCTGGGGATATTCGTATGCGGGAAATTGAAGATTTGTTTATGAAGGTATGTCTTATCCGTTGTGAGTCTTTAGGTAAATTGTACTATTTTCGTGAGTAAAATTTCGTTGACAAAATTATGATGGATACGGAGCTTTACTTGTCTCTTGCCTTGTTCTTTTCTACCAAGAGATATGCTCTTAATAAGTTTCTTCCTCTTCATCTCTTGAATCTACTAATTCAAATCCTCACTCGTTACTTATCAGCACATTTTGTTAGTTTATTCCTCTCATCTCTTGAGTGTACTAATTCAAACTCTTACTCATCACTCATCACTACTAGTTTTATCATTTATTGAATCATTACCTTAACTAATTCCAGTGTCTTGTTCATCTTCATCCACCCTTCCTTCTTCTGTATTGTTACTTCTGTTTGTATCTTTCAGGAGTTTTTTCGTTTCTTCTTTTTGTATTTTTTTTATTTAATGGCTACGTGACTTTTTATTAAAAAAACTGGTCCAAGCTTAAAAACAGCACATTTGGTCCTTTATAGTTTCATGAAAGAGGCGTAAGCCTCATGTTGCTGCAAGGCGATTCACTGTAAAAGGTGTAAGCTTCAAATTAAGGAGATGAGGCGCTAGCCTCAAGGCCTCCATCAACCTTCTCACCTCAAGGTGTCGCCGTTGGAACCTTGAGTCTAGGTTTATTGATGGATGAGTTACTGTAGGCGAGTTGCTATGGAAAACAAACATGGGCGAAATTTTTTCAAGGAAGTTTTACATGTGTATCAAGTTCAATATAAAGTGTTAACATAGAGGTCAATTATTGTGAGCATTTTAGATTTAGCACTTCCATGTTTAGCTTAGACTAGTTTTGGTTGTACGTGCAAGGCACGTGCTAGCTATATATTGTTATAAATACATAGATAAAGATTGGTATTTTATATATAATTAATTCTTCAATTAAAAAATCAAGGCAAAGTAAAAAAATAGGCTTGCTACTTAATCAATACAATTTCTATTAAAACATGTAGAAGAGTATGGTCCAATTATTCATGACTATATAAAATAAAGAAATTTGTATAATGCATAGGAATTAATCAAAGTGGTTATTTTAATCTTTAGGTAAAAATAAATTGGCTAAGTATGTTATAAGTCTTAATCGATATCAAGCTCAGGTAGGCAATATTTAAGTAAAACATTTCTTGTGCTTAGATGTAAGGTGGTAAGCAATATTTAAGTAAAACATTTCTTGTACTAAGATATAAGGTTGTAAAGGAACCAACATTTTAATATCAAAATAAAATAACACACATAAGTCATAAACAAAGAAGAATAGCTAAGAAGCAGTAGATGTATATATCCAAAGGCATAATATTCCTCAGGAAAAAAACTTTTATAAAAGTAAATACGTTTTTAATAGCAAACATTATCTTTCCTTATTTTTGTTTTACGTTATCTTTTATTTTAAGAAAATATTGTTCATTATAACTTGATATATATATATATATATATATATTAATCTACATATTATAATATAATTTGTTTTTGTTAGTATATTATTTCACAATTACTTCAAAATCTCATCTTCACGATTAACATCCGATCAAATATGGATACATTACTTGATACATATAACATTGGCCTTTATTTTAGGGGGTGGCATATGGATACAACTTAAATTATCATTATAACAATATCAATTCATTAATGTTAATTTTATTCAACAATAATAACACTAAAGTTAGTTAATTATATGATTTTAATAGATGATTTATATAATTTTATTGTAGCAATAACAAAAGTAGTTTTATAATATTATTATCCTTATTTTATTATGAACATATCTATTCATTCTTATTTTTTAAGATCTTTTCACCTTACTTTGTACATTGTTTATGTTAGAAATATGGTGAGTTTACGTTCACTTTCTTCTCATTTTTGTTTTATTATTGGTTTTCTTCATCCTTTTATTTTGTAACTCAATTTATTTTATTCTATAAAGAAAATAAAATTATCAAACACAAATAAATAATTTTGAAGCAACTCTCCTTTTTATAATATAGATATAGATTCGAAAATATTCTTATCTTTTATATCCTTTTTTTTTAACTTTCTATTACCAAATGATGTCATAAAAAGAATAGATTAAAAAAAAATATCAAACAAAATAAAATCAAATAAATAGGAAGCTACCAACTCTCCTTTATATATATGTATATGTTTAGCGTAGATATTGAAGATGGTAATGGATGCAACTTCAAGAATTGTATATGTTAGTTTATTTATGCCTATGGCTGATTACCAATTCTTTATTGCAGTACGGGCCCATAGTTGACATTGACTTGAAGATTCCTCCAAGACCCCCAGGTTATGCTTTCATTGAGGCAAGTCCTGAATTTTTAATACTGCAATTTGTTGTTGCCTAACCCTTTACAAGTCTTGGTGTTAAAAAGAAGTTTGTTTTAGGATTCCCATGGAATAATACTTCATGGTAATATATTTTGCAGTTTGAAGATCCCCGTGATGCTGATGATGCAATTTATGGCCGGGATGGATATAAGTTCGATGGGCATCGCTTACGGGTAGCACTACCTATGTTTTCTCCTTCAACCCATGCCTTCTGCTTTGTGGGAATTACTATATCTTATTTAGCATTTTCCCCACGCATTTGATAAGTTATTTTCTTAGGTTGAACTTGCACATGGTAGGCAAGGTTATTCATCATCAGCTGATCATTATAGCAGTTATAGTCGTAGTAGCAGTAGTCGTGGTGTTTCGAAGCATTCTGACTATCGAGGTATGCATAGATTTTGATTATTTTATTTTTTAACTTGCATAGCATAATTCAATTCAGAATTGATCCTACACTCTATCTTGCAGTTTTGGTCACTGGATTACCTTCATCAGCTTCATGGCAAGATCTCAAAGTAAGTGCAGGATCTATTTGTGTTTTTGTGGCAATCTCCTTCATGTTAATAACAAACAAATTAATAAGTGTTATAAACTAATCATTGGGTATTAGGATCATATGCGGCGTGCTGGTGATGTCTGTTTTTCTCAAGTGTTTCGTGATCGTGGTGGTAAGTCAAATAAACTTTGATTCTTTTTTGATTATGTTGATATGCAATACTAAAGTCTTTTTATTTTCAAATTATCTTCCAGGCATGACAGGGATAGTGGACTATACAAATTATGATGATATGAAATATGCTGTAAGTTAAATCTTATTTTTTATATGTTTGTAATTCTTTGGCTGCCTTCTGTTAAAGTAGTTCTGCTTTTTCATCAAGTGGTGTGTTTGGCATGGCAAATGGAAAATGACTATCTTAGTTTTCCCTCCTCTCTAACAAGCAATATATTTTGTTTGCAGATTAGGAAGCTTGATGACTCTGAGTTTCGAAATGCTTTTTCACGGGCTTATATTCGGGTATGCTTCTCAATGCATCATTTGTAGCAAATGCATTTTTAAAATATTTTTGGCGCCAATTACATCTGTTATTTAACTGAGCACCAACTTAAAATATTGGTTATAATTAAAGCCTGTTTGTTCTAGGGGCCAGATTGAGGCCTTTTAAGTTGCAGTATTTCCTTTTGGTAGATGTTTTAGTTATAACTTGCTGTAAATGAGACTAAATATCTACAAAATGCCTTAATTGTAACTGTACATCTAGTACAGGAATTGATGCGGTTATGGGGGCTGTGACTGGCTTTGGCTTTTCTTCTAAATGTGTAATTTGATGTTCGTTTTTCTGTGCATAGGTGAGGGAGTATGATTCAAGGAGCTACTCTAGGAGAAGCTATTCTAGAAGCCCTAGTTATGATTCAAGGAAATACTCCAGGAGCCTAAGTCTTAGTCCATCAAGAAGCTCAAGCCGTAGTAGTAGTCGAAGCTATGGTGGTCGGAGTAGAAGGTTGGTTGGTTCGTTTTTTTTTCTTCTTTTTATTTTTTTATTTTTTTATTTTTGGGGAGGGATGCTTGAAATAGTACTATTGATGTTTGTGTTTTAAAGAGCATTTGAACTTTTGCAGCTTGTCACTGGAGGCTAAATATTCACACAGCTCCCAATCAGTGTCTAACTCGAGGTCTGTTTCCTCACGTTCTCACTCAAGGTATGCATGTCGCACTTTTTGTTTCTTTAGTGTGTAATTTTTTTTGTTGCTATTGAATCTTGCTCCTCGACTGTTAAGGAATTTTTAGGGCTTGTTTGGTTGCTTAACTCAAAAATTCTTTTTAAAAGTTTTTCAAATCATAACATGAAAACAATTTTTTTTACAGTTTTTAAAAATAATGAGGTGTTTGGTCAATATTTTAAATAATTATTTTTGAAAAAAATGATTATATTGTTGTTTTTTGATAATATGATTATTTATTTAATTAATATAATAAGTATAACAATTTGGTGATTATAATAATTAAATTTGATAAATATTATGAAAAAAATTATTATTAAAAAACAAAAAAAGAAAAGAAAAAAACTAAAAGCTTTAGTGATTATAATAATTACAACTTGGTGGATATTATTAAAAAGCAAAAAAGGCAAAAAAAAAAAAAATCTGCAAAGGTGCGGAAAAATTTAAACCAAACTATCAAAAAAGAAAAAAGAAAAAAGAAAAATAAGCTAATGTTCTGCATGTTTTTTAATTTTCTTAAAAACAATGAAAACATGTTAAAGCTATTTTCAGTTTTTTGTTTTTTAAAACATATTGTTTTAGAAAATAATAACTTGATAATGGAATAACTTGATAATGGCCAACGCATGATTGTTTTTAAAAGCAAGTTTTTTATTTTTAAATACAAAAAATAGTTTTTAAGTCATTCGGCCAAACAGGCCCATAGTTTTTCCGAGCACACTCTTATATTTCATGATGGCTTGGTTTAGACCAACTTCAAATAGCTTGTTGTCCAATGCCTTGTACTTTTCTTTCTTATGATGTTCTTGGTTGTCAAATTATTTGTTTTGCCAACTTCAAAAGTTGGGTGGCCAATGTTTTTAGCCATTGAGCCAGGCTTCTATTGCTGTTCTAAAGAAACATATGGTCTTTTGTGATTTTTGAATTCAGTTGGTCATGATGTGGCTGTATTGTGGTTAGATGGCAGGGTTTCTATGTCTTGCTTCCACCGCCGGTTTATCTTTATTCTCTGTTTCTGCTATTTGAATCTTATTGCTGCGCCCATAAGATGCAGATGCTATTAGTATTATTATGTGAGAAGCATAACATCTTCCTATTGAACTCTCTTCATGCTTCTTTATGACTTGGCCTCGATAATACTTCTATTTGTGGCTCATATCTCCTACACTGAAGAATTGGTTTTGGTCACAACCTAAAATGTTTACATGCTTCATTCCTTGTTTCCCAATTATCTAATGTTAATCAAAAGTAAAGTAGGTATATAAAGGTTTATTTTCGAAGCTTTGCTATTGGAATTTCATTGAAGTACACCTCTACATTGTAAAACTCCATATGCTTTTTTATGTTAGAATTACTGCCTCCTTTGTTAGTTTAGATCTGGGTAATAGTTTTTGTTGTCGGTCTTTTTGCATCTTTGTGAAACCCAAATCCCTAATAATTGAGCTGCATAAAATGGGCTGTTTCTAGGATTTTAGAGTTGGGCTCATAGACGTCTAGCATCTATTTTTGATTAGAACTTGAACTGCATTTATCAGTGCTCAGTATCTCATATATGAGATCAGCCTGCTCTTCTTATCTTGGAACAAAATGGATCCCATTTTTATCGCCCTGCATTTTCCTTCATCCAAGATGCACTCTCAGTTTTGTTCCTTGTGAATGATTTGAGTTTTCTTTTAATCAGAACTTCATTCTGAAAGCTGTACCAACCTCTTTCTGTCTCTCCTTGTTCCCCTGATTTAAATTGTTTTGATTCAGAGAGCGTAATATTTTGATATTGTTTAAGTTTCAACATGATTTCTTGTTTTTAAGACATCTATCTATTGGTCCTGGATTTGAATTTTTATTCCCGTGTTTTTTATTTGGGAATTTTGTGGAAAAATTCTCTTACAAACCTGTTTGATTTTCACTCTAACCCATCAACTAATCCGTGAACTCTCATGGATTTCCTAATTTTGAAAAACAGAGGCTCAGCAAATTGTCCCGTCGTTTTGCATTATTTTTTGAAGGTTGCTTTCTTTGTTTGCTAGATCTGGCATTTGCGAAGTTCTGGGAACTGGATGTTAGGAAGTTGATGGGGAATGCAGTGCTCTAGGCCTCCTCTTATGGTTGAGGTAACACCATATTTGTCAATGGGCATCTGAGAAACCTCAATGGTTAAATAATTTGCATAAGTGAACCGATGTTGATGAGTTCTAGACTGGTTTTCTGTAGATAAAGAGTCACAATTCTAATGCGGGATTATTTTCTTATCAACAGCCACAAATGAGCAGTATATGCATCCAAAATTTGGAAATTCACACGAATTTGCGCTAAGCACCAAGCTGGGCCTGTCTCCTTTCACCTAGGATTATGTGTTTTGTGTTGGTTTATTTGAATTCTGAAGACAGGAGGGGAAGATGGCCGTGCATTGTTGAGTTTTAAGCACATTTTGCCTGGTGCTTGAGATGATTATGCAATATTTTCCGTTTTGATGATAATCATTTCTATGTGGAAGTGATGTTGAGGATTTTGGATCTTGTTGAATATTCATTTGATATTGAATTGGCTTGTTTGTGGAAATTTTTGCAGATCTCTGTCGCCGTCTAGATCTCCAGTTTCACCCGTAAGTGCTCATTTTAGTTGAATTGTTCAATGCACATGCATTAAATACACTAAAAACTACGTAGGAGTTGTAACTAATGTTGTTGAACGCTGTTCTACGCAGCCGCCTCGATGCAGATTGAGCAGGTCTAGGTCGAGATCATTGAGCCTCTCACGTTCACCCTAGGTAAGATATATAATGTTTATATGTACTTTAAATTAATTTCTAGTAACACCTGAATCTCTTGGCAGGTGAGATCTGAATGAGACACTTTGTATTGGAGTCCCTGGGTTTCCAATACTTGTCAGAACCAATCGGAAGTTAGGTAGACGGTCAGCATGATATACATTTGTGGATTGAATGATTAAACGATGTTGTTTTTCGAAACCTACTTAGAGGATTTCATAGCGATATGTATTTGGTGTACTTTATCATTATCAAAATATCTTATGGAGCAGCTACTTGTATACTTGTTGAATTTGGTCCAATAAACTTAGTCGGCCTTATTTTCAGTTTGGCAGTGAGAAAAATAGTGAAAGTATGCAGGGCATTGTGAATAAAGTTAATGAAACACCTTGAACAACTAGAGTTAATGGGTATAGTGCATAGAAGTGTATAATTTAGTATAAATTTCTTGGTTAAGGACACTAATTTAATTAAAATTTCAAATAAGTTCAAAAAGTTATATCTATATTATGTGCTTGGCATGTGTATTATTTTAAGGTTAATTTTGACATTTTAAAAATTTGAATTAAAGAGCATAAAATTATAAAGAAAACACGAGTTTTTCTTTTCTTTTCTTTTCTTGGGTAAGGTTAGAACATGGCAGCGTGGGGTTGGGTACCTTCTCTTTGATTCCTGAATATAGAATTCGTTTCTTATTTTTACTAGGGATATATTTGGATTATTATTTCTTTTATTTTTAATAGTTTTTTTTTGTTTTTATTGTAAAAGAAACATTATGTCAATGAAAAAAATTAAGTCCATAAATGATATTTATATAAAAGGAAGAAAAAATATATGTAATATGATTATAAGATTTTAAGTTGTTAAAATTTAAATAATTTTTATAAAAAAAGGTTATTGATGATTTAATACAATAAAAATATAATTTAAAGATAAATATGCTCTTTATTTGAACATAACCATGGAGAAATTTACAGAGTTTTCATCTTCTTGTGATGTATATACTTAAACAAGTTTGTTATCTTGGATTTAGATCTTTGTTCAGATTGGTTTTATCAAATAGATTCTCATTTTAAAAAAAATCATTTTTTTAAAATTAAAAGTTATTCGCATATATATAGTAAATCGAATACATTGATAATAAGGCTTCATTCAACTTTTGAGGTGCTCTAAAACTACTAATAAAATTAACCTCTTTTTTGGCCTAAATAATGCTTGGGGCAAAAACTTGTGGTGCTGACTTGCTACATCCTGAGCTCCTCAAGTCAATATCCACAGCAAAAAAAAAAAAAAAACCTGAGCTGAGCTACTTAATAATATCTTCCTCATTAATTTCATCATTTTCAATCAATTATTAATTGTCTTTGTTTAGAATTCACATCGAAAATAAGTTATTGGCCGGAAATAAACCAGGTAAATACCAAATCAATATATGAATAGTTCTAATGGTATTCGTTATTTTTATCTTTGTTAATATATTTATTATTTAATGTATTTTCTCATTTTATTTATATTTATTTTAATATAAAAAATCTTATATTATTCTAATAACTATCGTAAAACTCCATCATCATCTCCATCCTGCCATTAATATTGTTTTATCCTTTTTCGATCAACCTACTTTAACTATTTAATACAGAATAATTAAAAAATGTATTTTTTTTAATTATTGAAATTATAATTAGGTCACCACTCATTTATTTGAAATATTCATACATGTCCATGATCGTTATTACCATCAATTCATTCCATATGATCTCATTGATTTCTTCGTCTTTATATTCGATCAAATTTAAAATGAAAATGACTCTAATTAAATACAATGTGGTTGAGAAATAATAAGGAAGTCAAGAAGATCGGAGAGAATGAACTGACAATAGACGCATTCATTGAATGTTTTAAATAAGTTGATAATTATTTAACTTTAGTTTCAATAAAATTATATTTTTAAATTATTCTCTAACAAATAGGGAATATAAAATGAACAAAACAACTTAAAGTACACAAAATAATAAATATTTTCATAATAATAAATTTGTCTTATAAATTAGATTTTTTTTAAATTACATCATGTCTTTTGTTAAATGTGAGGACTATTAGTATAATAATTTGATAATATAAGTCTATATATATACTATTTTTTTAATAAAGATATCATTAAAATATTGAACACTTTTCAATACATCAAAAGGATGTAGATTCTTTTTTGATAAAAGAATCCAAGGTCCTCTAGGTTTATGACTATTAATCCTTTAAAATAGGTAAAAAATATATTTTATTTGTCATGTTGTTATCTGCCAAAGGGTAATTGAAGAATAAAAAATCAAACTTTCATTAAAATCTATAATAAAATATTATTATTTGACACAAATAATTAATAAATTATTAATTAAGTGATAGTAAAACTGAAATTAAAATTAAAAAGATGAAAAAAATGATAAGGTTATTAAATGGCTAAAATAATAATAAAAATGATAATTTTAACCCCTACTAATAAAATCATGTGTAAATTACGTGATAAAATTTAATTAAAAAATATTTAATAATTAATTGTTCTTTTTTTTTTACCCTTTTCTTAAAATCAATAAAAAAACATTATTTTAAACGTCAAAAATGACTTTATCTATATGACTATTCCTTTTTTTCTTAACATCCGTATGAAAAATTAATTCACGTCAATGGAGGAACCTATCACGTTGAATTGTGCATATTAGTCAGCTCAAGTTTCATAGTCAAATACCAATATAGATGCTAAGGATTATTGCATAGGTTGGGAAAAGCCTTGATCTCTTCTATACAAAACCACAGTTCCCAAAGAAACAAAGCATTCCATAAACATGATTTCAAACAAATAAATGATCCACTAATTACTTGTACTCAACAGGGGTTGGTTTCGTCAATCTAGGGCGGTCGTTCACTCATGGGATATAATATAACAATGGCCCATCTTTTGCCATTGCACAAATGTTCTTATTTTATATCCCCGAAGGCAAAGAAACTAGAGGATCCAAACCACTGGCAACCTGCTGAAATGCACCCCAACTAGGATCTCTGTCAATCTGGTTTGATGAAAATGCAGACAAGTGATCTCTTTCCCAAAGGTAGAATCGACTTGATAAAGGATTCTCGGCTTCTTGAAAGTTTTGGCCTGAAGTACCTGGAGGAAAAATGTAGAAACCACCAGATTGATCTGTTGATGAGGCCACTGGCTCTAATTGAGCCAATCCTCTGTCATTGCTGGATCTTCTGGTGCCAGAAACGAATGGTGTATGCATTGCAGCTGAGTTGCTAGGTTGTTGTAACTGATAATATGCTTGAAGAGCTTGGACCCTATCACGGGTTCGAGCATTGCTGCCTGGATAAGGAGCAATCATTGAAGAATTAACTGAGTTTCCAGCTAGAGCTCTAGCACCGGAACTACAGAAAGCAAATTTTACATCAATACTTGCAATGATTTGAAAGGATACACAGAGATCACAAAAATGGTTCAGTCAAAACAAAGTGCTCTTATAAACCAAATGGTGAAACACAGTTTAGAAAGTTAGTACATCAAGGTGTACCTGTTGCTGTGACCAAAAAGGAATGGACGCATAAAGGATCCTGATCTTGGCATATCAGAACTTGTTCTTGCAGGCCTCTGAGTGACTGGAAGAATTGAAGGCTGATTAGTACCACCTATTCGACTGCCTGCTGTAGAAAATGGAAGCAAATGGCGCTCCCAACTGTGGTAGTCAAAATCCATGGCAGGAAAAGCATAGGAAGTTTGTAATTCACTAGGAACTGATGTGCCATTCCAGTTACCATTGAAGCTGGAAGCTTCAGAAACACGTCCAATAGAATTAGAGGACGAGGAGTGAATTGGTCCAATATATGAAATATATGGGCAAGGATTGGTAGCTGAAGAAACTGCTGCGTGCTCAGCAAATAAAATGTGTTGTCCAAGCAGCTCGTGATCTACATCACAACATAAATCCTTTAAATAGTCGAGTTCTTGTCATCAGTAGCATTGAAACAGATTAATCTAGTACATCAAATAGAAGAAAGTCTTACATGCAGTTGAAGAATACTCCCCTTCGCTGTGAAGGGAGGGGGGAAAAGAAAAAAAAAAGTAAAATTTATGTTACACAACAATTGTATAAATAGCAGATGTCATAACAGCAAGAAGAAAAGGCCAACGTTAAATTTACAACTGGTAGTAAAGTTAATTAAGCAAAACTTCCCTTTACTAATAAAAAGTTAAACTTCTTGTGAAATTCGGTCAAAAAATAAAAAAAATAAAAGAAAAGAAAAGAAAAGAATAAAGGGTGAATTACATAAATTGTCCCTATATTTTTATATATTCTACATTTTGATTCCTTTATTATATTCTTATAATGAGTAAAGCAGACACATTATTTCAGCATAAAATTAAAGTTCAATATTTCATATAAGCTCTAATGTATTAGAATGTGCTTACTCAAAAGATAAAGGGAATCGTGTCAAGCTACCAAATGGACACCAGTGAACACCAAACAACTGCACAAAAGCATTAGAGCGAAAAAAAAATCAATAAATAACTTGTTCAATTTATACTTCAATCTAGATACTGCCACACAATCCCTCACTACCTGCAAACATGCATCAATTTCTTCACACAGGACAGATACATAAAGTTTACAGATGGCCGAGAAAATCACGTGTATCCTGGATGCATATGTACCAGAAGACAAGGATGCAACAAAGAACTTGCCACGTGTACATATAAGTCAAATTATATTAAGTAGTATTAATAGAACAAGTCACTTTAGTAAAAACTTATTAGATCCAACACTGCGGACAAGGCATTTCACCTTTCCAATCTGACAGCAATCCTGTCAATAGCTTCTCTTGAATGCTTCAACAAACAACTTGAAAGACATCTAGCTACAAAAAGCTTTAAAAGTGGCATAAGCTATTCCAGTCATTAATCAACAACCAAGTACCCTCAAGAAGAAATGCTATCGATAACCATCAATCTAGCCCTATCGCAATGACAAAAAAAAAAATTCTAAACCTATCAAAGACAAAAATACCCCAAGCAAATCATTATTCAATGTGCTGAATGAGAAGCACACTAAAGAGCAACATGCCAGAAATTTGGAATTTCAGATTTGAATATCTAAAAGAACCCCAAAAGCGTAATGAATTTACATTATGATAAGAAATATGATCTTCATGCTCTATTTGGTGTAGGTGTACCAGAAGCTGCATTCGATAGACAAAAGCTGCATTCGATAGACAAAAATACTGATGCTTAAAAAGAAATAGAGTTGTAGGCATCACGATGGAATGAGAAAAGCTGGCCTCTGAGCTTTTGCAACCTTGAGAAGAATAAGCAGAGAACAATATCTAATATTATTAGTTGAAAGTCTACCAGAACTAAGCTAAAATGTTGATGCTACTCTGTTACAAAGATTCACTATAAAGTATAGTGAGAAAAGCACAAGACTTTGTATACGACTACAAAACTGTTCCAAGAGAATTCAAGGGAGAAAAAATACATAAGAGGAAAATTCCACAGAGATATTGTTCTTTACCATTTCAGAGTAGCTTAAATCATATAGATCCTCATCATGAGTCCAGTCATCCATGTTAAATTCTGGAAATGAGCGACAGCCATTCGCATAAAGCCATTGTCCTTTCTCAATCTTCCTACAGTTGGGGCACTGCATTGCTCCCTTTATGTTGAATGCTGATCCAATGCAATCTGAGGGTACAATTATAGAAAACCACGAGCATTAAAAAGAAAAACAGTGTAGCAAAGCTATAAGGTTATAAATACATATTACCAAGATATAAAAGTAGAGTAAATAAAACCACGTTTCACTTGACCAACAAAACATTACCAATGGCACTTCCAGTAGATAATGCAATTAATCAATAAATTTCATTCTAAGAAAGAGCCCAATTAGACTGGAAATTTCATCTCTCATTTCAATTCTCACTTACCTAGATGAAAATGATGCCCACATTGAAGCTTTACCCAAGATCTATCTCCGTTATCGGTGACAACCTCCAGGCAAATCGAGCACGAGACAGAACCACAACAGGACTTGCCTACACCGGCAACGCCACAGCCGCTACCATCGGTATCATCAACCACCACATTTTCATTGTTACCCAGACCCATATCCTTTCCCCAAATCCAAAACTCCAAACCCTAAATTATCGTCAGAAACGTCATCTTTAAAATCCTCAAGCACAAGAAGAGTCTCCGGGAAATGAAACCTCCCAGCTTCCAGTCAACAACCACCACCGCGAGGAAACTACGTCATGTTAAGCATCAAAAGACAGAAAGTAAATTTTAAGCAAGTGATGATTGTTGCTAGCAAAGACGAGATATAGAAATTCGGATACAGTAAATAAGAATTGAGGGAAATTTTTGTTTTGGTTTCCTCTTATATCGTTGTTCTTTACTTCGGTTTTTTTTTTGTTCTCTTTTTGTCTCTCTCTATCTGTGTAATTTAGACCGTTGGATTTGTCGGAGGTTATGATTTTAGTTAAAGTAGGCGTACATAATAACTGCTGTCCAGAGAATTTTTGTATAATATATAGATGGAAAGAAGATCAGGTAAATTTGAGAAGACTACGCGTGTTTATTATATTTTAATAATATTGGAAAATGAACAATGTAATTGGACCACATATTACGGTAATTACTTGCCGGCTGGGCCATTCAGCATTTTTTTAATTAATTTGACTGATAGGATTACCACTAAATCCGAAAAATCTTTATTATTACATTATTATATTATTGCACACATATTTTAAATTTTATTTTATAATATAAATATATTTTAATAAATATAAAGATAAACATTCACGTTATAAACTAAACTTGAAGAAAATACATTTAACATATATTTAAAATGTTATATATGTTAAATTCATTAATGAGCAAACATTGAGCTCAAGGAATCAAATACTATATTTTCATAAAATTTAAGAATTAATTTTTTTTTCATTATTATGTGTAGATATAAAGTGAGATATTTTATCTTATTTTATTTTATTTTATTTATATTGTAGTTCTAATAATGATAACTTTAAACATATATTGTATCATTTTTTTTTATTAAACTTACATTATAAATTTTCTTTTATATTTTTATTTGTCACATTTAATCATATTAAAGACAATTAAGATACCTTAATTAGTACCTATTATTACTCTTCTATTATCATATTATCTTATTAAAAATTAACTAAGATAGGATGGATTTTAAAAATTAACTAAGATAAGATGAGATGAATTTTAAAAATTAACTAAGACAACATGAAATAAGATTTAAAAATTAATAAATTTTATCATTAATTTTATTAACATATTATCTCAATTTATACTTATAACTTTATGCTTATAAAAGTGACAAATATAATAGATATAACTTTATTAACTTTATCTCAATTTACCTTAATTAGTACATCAAATGCATCAAGTCCGTTCATTATTAAATATAAAATTAATTTAGGAAAACAATATTTATAATACATTTTATAACTTGTAATAATAAAAAAATATTTTTTTATATACATCTCATATATTTTTACTACAAATAAAAAGCATCAATGTATTTTATAATTTATAACCACACAAAAAAAAACACTTCTTAAATATGTCTCATATATTTTTACTATAAAAAAACATAAACTCAAATTTCACATTAAATGATATATAGTTAGATATTGTTCTATTTGAACTTTGGTTAATTAAAAATTTTCAATGTTAAATTAGATTTTATTTAATATTATTGTGATGTTATTAATTTTTTGTTATTGATGCGTGTTCAGATGAATAATTAATTTAAATTTTACTTTAAATTCTTTAATATATCGTTATTTAATGTGTAGCAATTAGGGTATTTTTCGCATAAGATTTTAGAAACTAATTTTTATTTGTTTAAATATGAGATTTTATTTTTTAAATTAAAAATTAAATCTAAAAAATTAAAATTTAATAAATATAAAAATTATTATAAAAATTTTAATAAAAGAATTGAGTGTAGGGTTATTCTCCACTACCAACATGCATTCCAAATCAATAAAAATATATCTCATTATCATATTATTTGATTATATTAATTTTAAAAAATTCACAAAAATAAAAATTATTACCTCTTTTTATATAAAATGAGTTAGATATATCACCTTAGAAAAGATGTGATAAAAGTAGACGTATCAAATGAATCTCACTTAACACAATTCATATTATGTGAGTTATAATTTAATTTAATTCATTTAATTGAGTTATGTTTAGTTTATTTTTATCTTAATTGAACCATGAAGAGTATAAATATCTCATTTAATTTTTTATTAATTGCTTAAAAAAAATTCATTTTAAATATTAAACGTTTAAATTGAAATTAAACTAAAAAATATTATATTTTTTTGAGAATGAAAAAAGTTAAACTGAAAAATCAGTAATCCGTACGATGCTACGACATCCCTGCCATCTCGGACAACCTCCCTGCCTGCGTCGTCATCTGCCGGTAAGTTTTCTTCCCCTGCTGTTTTGCGATGTTCATCTGCTTGTTTCGCGATGCATCTGCTTATATGCCTTCATCTTCATGCTTTTAATCGAACACTCAGTAATCGAACAATTGAAAACACCTGCTTCTATAAAGCTTTTAATCGAAGGCAAACCAACTAAATGTTTGAAGAAATGCCTCTTTTCTTTTCTTTTTTAACATTTAGTAATCGACCATTTGAGTATCTTCTTCTCATTTATACATCATTATTTTTCCATCGTCAGTGATAATTAATCACTTCTCTGTTTAAATAATATAGAAAAAAAAAAGTTTGTTTATGATATTAATTCTTGAAATGTTTGATAATTTTTTTAGCAAAAAAAAAAAAAAAAAGGTTTGTTGTTCGGAGAAAAAATGTTGAAACAAATACTTTCTTTGGGGGAATAATTCATAAAAAAAATATTAAGTTAAAAAATTGTAAACTTAATGAATTAATTTTAAATGAATTGAGTGATGTTGAACAACTCTTTTATATATTATTCCTTATTTTATTTTTTAATGTTTATAAAATTTTCAACTTTTAATTTTATTGGAATAATTTAGTCACTCTTTTTTTTAAAAGAAAAAATTAAGATCAATAAATTTATTAAAATTCAAAATTTAATCACTTAAATTTGAAAATACATATTATTATTTTCACTCACAATATCAACAATATCGACTATAAATAGAATTATAAGGAATATATCAAGAGCTCCATTTTTATTTTTAAAAAAATAAACATACTGTCACTTTTAAGCATAAAGTGAAAATATAAAAGAAAAGTGTATTAAAATGAATATATAAACTCATATTGTTGTAATATAATGACATCATAATCTCTTTACTAACCATACAAACCAAATGTTAAGAGTTCGACATAAATGATATTAATTGTGTAATATTATTTTAAAAAATTAATATAATATAAATCAATTACAGTTTTTTTTATCAAATAAATTTGTGTTTGGTCGATGATGTTGGGTGAAATTGAAACACACTCATCGTCTCCCTTTTTAACAAAAATGTGTGTTTAATCCCCTTTTAATATATAGGTGTATTTACGTCACATTTTTATTAAAAAAAATTGCACATAAATCACCTTTTGATCAACATAGAAAATTGCCTAAATTAAATCAAAGTATTCATTTTTTTTATAAGAAAGAGACTCAAGTATTTGTTTTAATAAAAAGAAGAGTTTACGTGTTTGTTTTTTAAGAAACTCAAATGAACATATTAAAAAATTATAACTTAAATTCACCCTTTCGTTATAAAAATATGGATGATAGTGTGATTTTTTAAATAATATGTCTTCTAATTGAATCCAAAATAATTAAAAATAATAATATTTTAAAACATGAATTACTTGTTAAGAAATCATTGGTTACTTTTAGTGTCTTATATAATGACAAAATAATATTAAAATATTAAAAAAAATTAATTTATATAATTTATATTCTGGTCACTCACACATATTATTAGATAGTTATTAAAATTAATAATTTTAAAATAATTTTAATTATTAATTATTAATTAATTTAAACAAATTTACCTTATACCTTACTAAGGTGTAAGGTCCTAATTAAATAAATTTATTCATATTTTAATGACATGTAATATTCTATCTAATATTATATTCGAGGAATATTATATATATTAAATAATATAGTTGCTTAGGCGTTATTACTTTAAGCATTTCACTTAGTGAGTTTTTTTTTTTAATCAAGAAAAAATAATGTTGGTGATGTATAATATCACAACTGTAAAGAAAAACTTTGAAAGCTTTTATAAAACTTCTGAACTTCAATCATGCGCAAAATTAATTACTGTGTTTATTTAATCCTTGGATTCCATGTTCATAATTGCCTTTTGAACCTTTCTTAATGTCACTTTCTAAAATTTCAACGAAACTCTTCTGACCAAAAAAATTTAAACAAAACTCACTTAAGTGTCATTTTCTGTATTACACTTACAAGCTTTTAAAGAAAAGATGACTCCTATACCCCTTAAATTTTAAAATAATATCATATAATATTTTTGAAGTTTAAAAAATATCATAAATACTCTTCAATTTAACATATTTTAAGGTTAATAAAAATAAATAGTAATTTTACATACAAAAATAATAAAAAATCAAAAAATAATAAAAAATCGAGGAATATTAGAAGTAAAAATAGAAGAAATCTTAAAAATGTTTCTCAAAATAAATAGTAATTAGTAAACAAAAATTTGAAGAAATTTAAAAAGTGATGTTAAATCTTAAAGAAGATGATTAATTTAAATATTTATCATTTTCAAAACTATGAAAAATATATCTAAAAAATATATAATTTATTATGGAATAAGTAATAAAAATAAGTATCAATATCATAGATACAAAAAGAAGATATAATGGACAAAGAAATTATAATGAAAAATTATTAAAAATCTCTCAAAAAGATAAAGAAAAAAATTAGATGTATTCATTTAGGAGGAATTCAATTATTAATAAAAACTCATTTTATGGAAGTAATTGATGCAACAATAAAAATAACATTGCTAAATAATAAAATAATAAATAAGAAATATACTTTATTAGGAATAATTCAAGATAACTTAGGATAATAGAAGTTAAAATTAATAGTATATCCTAATTTTGTTATTAATAACTAAACTTAAACTAAGTGTTAAATTTAACTTATGAATTCGAAAGAGTAGATTTAATGAAAGAAAAAATTATTAATTTATAATACATTACATAGTAGGGTATTCATTAAAAAACAGTTATAACAGTTCAATATATGGACAAAATACATTTATATAAATATATAAAACTTTTTAAAAATGTGGATAAATAATAAAATCAAAAACATTAACAAATTTTGAAATACGATAGGGATGATAATTAGATGTTGCGAAAAAACCTTTAATATTAGGAAGAAAAAAGTACATAGTCAATAATAATAATATATACCAATGTTTATTTTTATAGATAACTAATGAGAAACTTTTATCAAAGAAAAAGAAGTTCTAAAACCAAAGCAAGAAATTTAAGTAAGGTAAGCATTAGTGCATTATGTAATACTAAGAAGAAAATAATAACAAAATGTTTTAAAAAAAATTATAAGATATAGAATTAGAACTTAATGGAAGCATAACAAGCGTATAAAAAAATCAAATAACAATAATGAAAATTTTGAGTCTTTCATCAAAAGAAATAGATATAATACAAGAAATAAATATTATGTCCTTACAATATATAAATTAAACACAAATTGAACTCCTAAATGAAATAAGAGAATTTAATAGAAAATTACAACATGATATTCCCGAGAAATTTATAGAATTAAGACTATATATCAATAGCATACCTATAAACAATAAAATCATAAGTCATAAGCTTGATCCATTTGAAGGACTAAAATAAGAATCATCTAGAAAATCTAATGCATTAATACCTAATAATGAAAAAAGAAAAAATGAGGAAAAATTAAAAGATAAAGGAAAAATTATAACCACATTATAATAGAATAAAAAAATAATTAAAAGAATAATTTATGAACCCTGAGAACGAGGATATAGGAAAATTAATTAGTTTGTTAACTAACAGATGAAGAACTAGAAAAACATTATGATAAGAAACTTTATATAAACAAATAAGAAGATAATATGACAATAATCAACGAAACTGATTTTGAACTGAAAATCATGATTTCGAAAGGTCATATGAAACTATTTTTTGTTTTAATTTCTTACTAAAAATAAACATATAACCCATATAGAGAAGAAAAAAATAGACAAAGGTCAGAATAACTAGATATTTTTTATAAAATGAAACAACAACCCAAAATAGAAGAGAGATTACATTGAGAAACTAAAGGTAGCATCCCGACAGAATTTAGACTACATAAAAATTACAAATTTTAGATTTATACATTATAAGAGATAGAAAAAAACATTAGATGAATGAGCTAGTGGTATAAGTATAATCATATAAATCTTTATAAACACACAATCAAACCCTTCAACTTGTAGAGTCTTAGTAGCTCACAAACTAACAGGAAATGTCAAAGTTTGGTTTAAAAATTTAACATAACAACATTTATTAATGTATAGGAATGCTCTCACATGTAGAAAATACTTAGAAACTGTAGTAAATAAAATATACAAAGAATTTATCGAAGAAGATAAAAGAAGACACATCGCTGAATCCATTGAAAATGAAATTGAGGAAGCTAAGTGGAACCTAATAAATATTAAAATCTATAACATGTGTTATATAGACTCATTTATTTGTGAATACACATTGTATTATCATAAATTACCACCCTATATATAAGAAACTTACAAGAAAATGTTTTTCAATAAATTAGCCAAAATACTTTAACAGAAGGATGAAATAAAAGAAATAGAAAAACTATAATAGACACCTTAGGCAGAAGAATAAGAAATCTTAAAAATTGAAAAATCATTAAATACCAAGAAATATAGGAGTATATACAAATAAAAGAAAATGATAAAATCTCTTATGATACATGAGATTTTAAAATGTCAAAAAATTATAGATGCAACATAAAAAAATATAAAATATTTAAAAGATATAAATTTAGAAAACAAAACTTTCAAAAATTTAAAAGATGATATAATAAGAAACCTTATAGAAGTATATATTTTATTAAAAAAGGTATAAGTCATCAAGAAACAAAAATTATTGTCCATCATGAAAAAATATATAAGCATTAAAAAAAGCTTTTAAGATGGAATTGGAGACAATAAAGAAATTAGATTTATAGTATCTATATATTAAAAGAAACCGATGAGAAAATAACTAACTCAAATTATGAATATTTTTCATCAAAAGATAAATTATTTGTATAATATTATGAATCTAAATAGTACCTATATTAAGGTAGGATCAAAATTTAAAAAGTTATACAAGTTACAATTTATATGCATATATAGACACATCAGCTAGTATGTGTGTAGCTATTAAATACATATTTCCAGAAAAACTTTGAAAACAAGCATAAAATATTTAATTGTAAGGATTTCTAGCAATGTTACAATAAAATCTTAATAAAGTTTTAAAAGATAATGATATAATGATAAGAGAAGAATTTTTTTATATTTCTACTATATATCAACTAAAAATATGAATTGAATTATTAATAAGGAATAATTTTTTAAACTTTTATTAATTTTTTACACAATATTTAGACAAAATAAGTCTGATAATACTAGATGGTGAAACCATTTATGTGTGAAAAATAAGAAAAGCTATGATTATATCAAATGAAATTTTTATGCAATAACATAAAAAACAAAAATGCGATAAGACAGATACAAAGCACCAACAAAAACCTTACTTAAAAAATATTTCAATAGATATAAAAAAGAATTAAAACTCTTTTCTTAATGATATTTAGAAAGATAAAGTTTTAACAAATATCAGAAACTATTGAAAATTATAAGCTCGAAAAATCCTTTAGACTTAAAGGTACATAAATCCAAAATAATTGCCAACGAGATCTTAACAAATCATTAGAGTAAAAAGAGAAATTTTGGTAGTGTGCCTAATTTTCTTTTTCAAGAATTTGTTTTGAAGTATTTATTCGTAGTAAAAAGTGAAATTTAAAGTATGTCTAAGTTATAGATATAGATAAGTGCTTTAAGATTAAAAATTTAACACATTATGCAATAATTTCATCTAAACGATATATAGCATCGGAAATTCAAAGCATTTATTTTATTAATTTAGGCAATATTTGTCTCATTGCATGTTGTTAGAGGTAGTTTTAAACTTCGAATATAATGATTAAAATAACATTTATATATTTCTTGAACTTTTCAAATGTTACTACGTCACAATAAAAAAGAAAAAAAAATAGTAATGAAGACATTTTATTCAATTGTTAAACTGTTACATCTATTGTTAAATCGAAAAAAATTCAAATAAAATCAATCTCAATTCAAGTCACAAAAGATGAAATATAAATGCCATACCTAGCTAGCGTAAGAGGAGAGAAATAATTAGCTCTTCTAGGACAATAACTACAAGAAAAAGAGCGAATTTACAAAATTACACTACTATAAAACAAGGCAGTGAGTTGTAAAAGTTCCTTGCAGACACAGATTTTGTGAGTATATCAGCCAATTGATCTTTTCTTCAAGATTCTGTTTGATGAAGTTCCGATCCACTTCAACGTGTTTCGTGCGATCATGTTGAACTGGATTGTGAGAGATGGCAATGGCTGTTTTGTTATCACAAAATAGGTTCATTTCAGAGTTAGGAGCAACACCAATCTCAGTTAGAAGTTTTTTCAACCACAGGAGCTCACATATTCCCTTGACCATTCCTCGAAATTCAGCTTCAGCACTAGATAAGGCAACTACCTTTTGCTTCTTGCTCCTCCATGTAACAAGATTGCCCCCCACAAAAGTAAAGTACCCAGTAGTAGATTTCCTATCCTTCATATTCCCTACCCAGTCTGAATCTGTATATCCAAGGACTTCCAATTGGCCATTCTTTGAAAACATAAGTCCTTTCCCAGGGGAGGATTTTAAATAATGAAGTATTCGCATGACTGCATCCATATGGTCTTCACTTGGGCAGTGCATAAACTGACTCACGACACTCACAGCATAAGCAATATCAGGTCGAGTATGAGATAAATATATGAGTTTACCTACTAACCGTTGATATCTCTATTTATTTGCTAGTACTTGGTCCACATATTCTCCGAATTTATGATTTTGAACCATTGGAATATCGACAGGTTTACAATCTAGTAGTCCTGCCTCTGCCAGTAGGTCCAAAGTATATTTCCTTTGGGAAAGACATATGCCTTGTTTTGATCTTGTTACCTCAATACCTAAGAAGTATTTGAGCCTTCCCAAATTCTTCATTTCAAACTCATTTGATAGTTGTTCTTGAAGCTTAGAGATTTCTTCTTTATCATCCCCTGTAATGATCATGTCGTCTACATAGACTATAAGGGCTGTTATCTTCCCTAATTGATGTTTTAGGAAAAGAGTATGATCAGAGTTGCTTTGTTGGAACCCATATTTCTTCATTGCTGAACTCAACCTACCAAACCATGCTCGAGATGATTGTTTTAGTCCATACAATGCTCGTTGTAATCTGCATGCAGTTTCTTTTCCTGATATAACAATATATCCTGGTGGAATATCCATGTAAATCTCTTCTTCAAGATCACCATGAAGGAAGACATTTTTTACGTCAAGTTGGTGCAATGGCCAATCTAAATTTTCCGCAAGAGATAACAAGACTCTAACGGTTTTTAGTTTAGCCACAGGTGAGAAGGTTTCTTGATAATCTATCCCGTGTTTCTGTGTATATCCTTTTGCTACAAGCCTCACCTTGTATCGATCAACTAACCCATCTGCTTTATACTTAATGGAGAAAATCCACTTGCTTAACACCCATGTGTTATTCTTCTACAATGCCTTAAATTCATCTTTTATAGCTTGAACCCATTTTGGATCAGATAAGGCTTCTTCAATGCTACTTGGAATTTGATACGAGGAGAGTGTTTGTGCAAATGCCCTGATAGGTTCTGATAACCTTTGAGTAGATACATAATTTGCTATTGGATACTTGGACTATCGTTCTTCTCTTCCTGGGGAGTATCGATTTGGAGGTTTGCCTCGATTGTGTCTGAAAGGCAAAACATAACCAACAGATGTATCTATAGTATTAGTTTGTAAAGGTGTGATAGGATAGCTTACATCAGGAGTATTCTCAACAGGAGGATCATTGGGTACTAGAGAGTGAAGGGGTACATCAACCACTTCATCTTCTGGAGATTCAATTACTACTTCAGCTTCAGTTCTTGGAAGTTCGAGCTCGGGACTATATACTGGCTCTTCCATATTATTGGCACGATCCGAGTATGTTGGACTAGTGTCTAATATTTCAACATCAAGCCAATTTCGTTCTTCACTATAACTCTCCTCTTGAAGAGTGTAATTGGATACCGGTGATGGGAAAAAACATTCTGATTCGAGGAAAGTGACATCCATGGTAATATAGGTTGTTTTAGTAATTGGATCATAGCATCGGTAACCCTTTTTTTGTACGCCATATCCTAAGAATACACATCGGACAACACATGGATTCAACTTAGTTCGTTGATTTTTATGGAGGTGGACAAAAGCAACACATCCAAAAATTCGAGGTGGAAGCATCAAAATAGTAGGCAAGGGAACATGATCAGATAGCACCTTTAATGGAGTCTGAAATTGTAAGGTTTTTGTGGGCATACGATTCAGTAGATACACAGCTGTAGTAACAGCATCATTCAAGTATCTATTAGGCATATGTGCACCGATTAGTAAGGCCTGAGCCGTTTCTAAAATATACCGATTCTTCCTCTCCGTAGTCCCATTCTGTTGTGGGGTTTGTAAACACGAGGTTTCATGGAGAATACCATGGTTGTCCAAGTATGTCCGAAATTGTTGATTAACATACTCCCCTCCATTATCAGACCTAAGTATCTTAATTTTTTCAGAAAATTGTGTCTGAACCATGGTGTGAAACAGGTGAAATGTAGAAAATACTTCATCTTTATGTTTGAGAAGGTAAAGCCATGTCATTTGTGTACAATCATCAATAAAAATAACAAACCAACGATGACCCGATGCCGTAATAATCGGGGAAGGTCCCCAACCATCAGAATGTGCCAAAGCAAAAAGAGTTATACTTTTATTCATGCTCATAGGATAAGACGTCCTATGACTTTTTGCTAGGATACAAGTATCACATTTGAAATCTGAATATGTGATATTTGAAAATAAACTGGGGAGTAGGTGCTTTAAATACCCGAATGATGGATGCCCAAATCTACAATGACATAGCCAAATCTGTCGTTCCTTGTTACCAACAATGTGTTGCATGTGATTGGCTCTTCCTGAACTGAGGTCATCCACATAATATATCCCTCCTCTCCTAGTACCACACCTAATGATCTCTTTGGTGAGAATATCCTATAGAAGGCAAAAAAGTAGAATACATCAATACTACACAGTTAAGATCTGAAGTGACCTGACTTACAGACATCAGTCGATTTGAAAGAGAGGGCACAAGTAAAGTATTAGATAATGATAATGAAGGAGATAAGGTCACTGTTCCAGCTCTTGTAACTGGATAAGTGACTCCATTGGCATTGGCAACACGACTCCATCTTGGCTGGGTTGTATTGGAGAGATCTTTTGGGTCAAATGTCATGTGATATGTAGCTCCAGAGTCTAGAATCCAATCCTCATTATCACTACGAGTAGAGATGTAAAATGTTTTACTTGAAATACCTGGATCCTGGGAAGATTCAGCCTGAGGAGTAAGGGATAGTGAGGCATTATTGGTAGCCACAACGGCTCGCCTAGTGGTGTCCTGTTTCTTCCGTACTTGAAGATCATTCCACCATTCTAGATACCCATGGAGTTTGAAGCAGTTTTCATGGGTGTGTTTAGAGTTTCCGCAATGGCCACATTTCATGTCAAGAGATGGTGGATTTCCCGTGGATTTCTTGTTACCCAAAGAGGTTCCTGTTTTTGGTGGCATCAGATTAAGGTGTCCCTTGACCCCTTTAAAAGCCATAACTGCTCCGGGTGTCGTATCTATACCCGTGATCATCACCGTCTTCCGGACTTCTTCCCTACATATGAATCCATAGGCTTGTTCCACCGTAGGGAATGGTTTGATTTGAAGCACATCACTTCGAGTTTTGTCGAGTCTGTCATCAAGTCCATCAAGGAAGGTATACACTCGATCTTCCTGTACGATGGAGTTGTATTTTTGTATGTCATTTGCACACTCCATTGGATTAGGACGACGAAAATCAATTTCTCGCCACAACCCTTGAAAGTCGTTGTAGTATTTTTCAATGGATCCACCCGTCTGCTTCATACGAGTAACTCGACGGTGAAGATCATACATTTGAGACGTGTCTATCCCATCATAGTAGGTGGTAGCAGTAGAATCCCAAACTTGTTTCGCAGTTGGGAATCGAATAAAATTTGCAATCAAGGAGGGGTCCATCGAATTGATCAACCATCCTTTAACAATGGCATTTTCAGTGCGTCATCTCCTGAATGCGGGGTCGATTTCAGCAGGTTGGGGAAAATCCTTATTAATATATCCCAGTTTGTCTTTGCCAGAGATATACATCTCCACCACATGGGACCACAAGGCATAGTTGGATCCTCCCAACTTGATACTAATGGGGGCAGTCGGCGCTTCAGTGAGCGGAGGTTGTGAAACGGCCTGAGCTTTAGTTAGAATTTCCGTCATTTTTGTCGTCAAATCTTCCAATATGAAATTGGTGGTTAAATCTCTAGATTCTGCCATGAAATCTAAAAAAATTTCCCTTCCGTTTTTCCTTTTTTTTTTACAATTCGTACACTATATAAAGAAAAATTCGTAACCCTAAATCATTTTCCTCTCCATCGTGCAACCCTTTGTGATTTCTTCATGCTGCCCTCTACAACGCCTTCTTCACGCTGCCCTCTGCAGCGCCTCTCTTCTTCTGATGGAAGAACCCTAGCCGACTACAAGCATCCAGTCGATAAGGTGAAGCGGCACTCTTCTTCTGTGAAGCGGCGCTCTTCTTCTGCTTCGTTCCAAGTTCCTCCACGATGGCTGCTAAACTGGTACGTAGAGAGATTGCACCAGCCCTAATGAGTAAGCGACGTTGGCCAACTACGACAGTTTTAATGAGCAGATAGACCTGAAATGCAGGTAAGGTGCAATGGTTCCAACAAGCAGCTAGATCAGTATGGCTCTCTGAAGAGTTCTATTGAGGTTGCGACGGCGGAACTGACGCTGAGTAGAAATGGTGATTCTAAATACTAGATGGTCGTAGCACTGGTGAGACTGCACTGTCTACCCATCCCCTCAAGTTTCAACCTCTGATGTTGTTGTTTTACTTGATGTTATTTTTTTTTCCAGTAGTGCAACTGATCGGTTTCAGAAATAAGAAATCAGAAACCAAAAACAGTTTTGGGACAAATATAAACCAGAGATAATAACTTAGCAAAAAACCGAAAACAACAGCTATAATCAGCAGCCACACCAGAAATCAGCAATTCAGCAAATCAGAATCAGAAATCAAAATATGGTAGTTCCATTAGAAATCAGCAGGTAGTTTCATTAGTCAACAATAACCTGCTCTGATACCATGTCAAAACATTGTATTTCTGTGATAATTATCATGTGTTTCATATTATTTCTGTTATGTTTTTCTATACAAGAATTGAACTATGTGTATACAATGAAAACGAAAATTAAACAATAATCATAATTCCTGTACATCCATGTTTTATGGCTCCACTAATATTATTATCTGCTCCATGTTTTGCTCCACTGAGTATTGGTGTATACCACTGTTGCAGCATGCATCACAACACACACCAACACTTTTAAACTTCGAATATAATGATTAAAATAACATTTATATATTTCTTGAACTTTTCAAATGTTACTACGTCACAATAAAAAAGAAAAAAAAATAGTAACGAAGACATTTTATTCAATTGTTAAACTGTTACATCTATTGTTAAATCGAACAAATTCAAATAAAATCAATCTCAATTCAAGTCACAAAAGATGAAATATAAATGCCATACCTAGCTAGCGTAAAAGGAGAGAAATAATTAGCTCTTCTAGGACAATAACTAAAAGAAAAAGAACGAATTTAGAAAATTACACTACTATAAAACAGGGCAGTCTCATCGATTTTTAACTAGTTAAAACAATAATTTTCCTAGGATAATTTTTGGTTATTTCTGTATTTCCAAACATGCATTTATAATTAAAAAAACACTGCAGTAGTAGAAAAACAATCAAGTTTATCATAAAAACATTTAAATTAATACATTTATCTCAAATTTACAATAAACATAATCTATCAAAATGTGAAAATAAAAAGATTGCATATTATTTTTCCTAAGATAATTTTTGGTTGTTTCTGTATTGCCAAACATGAGTTTATAATTAAAAACAATTGAATGTCATGAACCAAAAATTTATATACATTTTAACATTAAACAATATTGTAATTAGCTTGGATCTTTATTGAATATTTGCAAGAATGATGCCTCCCACCTAGGGGTGAACAAAACCCAAACCAACCCATGCAGTCGAGTTAAGCGGATTGTGTTGGGTTTAGAATATTTTTTTGACTTATTCGGGTCCTAACCCGACCAACCCGTCTAAATCGATCCAGTCGAAAATAGGTTTAGAAAATTCATTCATGGAACATGGCCAAACCGTATATATAAATACTCTTCAAAGTAAAAAGTTACCTTTAATGGAGTCGAACCCAAATAAGCTATAAGAAAGCATGTCATGCATGTCATGGTGATACAAGTTTTTTTCTTATGTAAGTTTGAAATATATATAATTTTATAGTTCATCAGAGGTAAATAAAACTCTACATTTTTAAAGTATGAATAAGTAAAAACCCTCTTAGCTTATCTTTATAATTAGATCTTCCTCACCTTTAGTTTTGATAACTCCTTGATCTCATTTTTTGGGCTTGGGGGAAATTTAAAGCCTAATTCACAGCTTTAAAGTTTAAGTTATTTTCTTTATTTCCAAAACTTAAATTTTAAAATAAATAAAATAAAATTTGTTTAATATTTTTTAAAATTCAAATGTTTGGGTGACACTATCAACCAAAACCAAAAATTTATAGTTTGGGTTTACATGGTTTTAAATGTCATATTGAACCGATTTCGATCAAATTGTTTTTCTAGTCGAATCAACCCAACTTAGCCATTGTCATCCTTACTCTCACCCATCTCTTATTTCATCCATTTGTGTTTAAGTGGATGCCATATTATTTTAGAACTATAAAACATTAGCAAAAAAGTACAATTGTTAATTTTTAACTATAATATTAAAAAATTAAAAAAACTTATATATATAAATGTATGATTTACCTACCACGTCACTAATCGATGAATTATTATGCATAATAATTTCTCTTATATATGTAATTATGTAATAACCTTGTTGTTAGGTTGTATAAACATATATTAATCAATTTAAATTTTCATTAAGTGTACTATGAATATTAATATTAAGTAATAAAATTTGTGTCACACAATGTCTTGTATGTGAATTCATTATAATAAGGTATAATTTGATAGGTACTGTAAAATTATTAGTATTATTATAAATGTTTAATTTAAAAATTGACCAACAAACAATATACTTAAATGATCTGTATTATATTAAATTCTATAAGTCTATTTAAATAAATATTTTTAAAAGTTTAGAAATGGATCCAACGGATAATTTTGATCAATAATTATAAGTAAAATGTTAAAAAAAAACATAATATTTTAATTCAGTTTTCTCGTATGGAGAAAATGGAGTAGACATTCAAGTGTCACGTTTGTAAGTGAAACCCTACTGATGAATTGTTTGGTATTAACATGGAAAATATATGATCTTCTTCTTAATCTATACTACTATTTATCATGAGCACTATTAAAGAAATCTATTTTTGTAAATGGTTTGTTTTGCACAATTGAGGAGAATGCGTTGCTTTCCCTCATAAGAGTATTTAATTGTTTTTGCATCTTCATCATTCAACAATGTGTCCCTATGGTGAAAGCGAGTTTGAGTCATTCTAAGTCAATTGAACAGCCTATAGAGAATGAACATTTGAATTGATGTAATGGGTAGTTAAATTAAAGCTTCATACGCATTATATACACTAATATCATATATTTATTTTCTTATTTTCATGAAATTATTCTCTTTTAATTTTTTCAAAAAATAGTTGACCATCTGTTAAATCATCTTTAAAGAAAATTTAAAGTAAAAATGAGTAAAAATTAATACTTAAATTTATTTAATTAATATTATAGATTCTATAAATCATTTTTATTATATTTTTGTAAAAAATAATATAATGCTATTATTCATACAGAGGTTGTGTATACAAGATATTATCGATGATATATTGAGATTTATCATAATTTGAGACAAAAAAAAATTAATATGTGAAATTCACTTGATATATATTAATTGGACAATTATTTTGGGAACATTTGCGATTTGTTTCTTCCCAACTTGAAAATATATAAATTTTCTAAAATTTGAGAAGATTTGATACAATATCCAAATTAAGATGATATGCAATATTATCATAGTATTTTTTTTTCCGTATAGGTAAAATGATATTTCTGTATTTTAAATTTGTGATTTAAAGTGAAAATTTGAATAGAAGTCTTCCACCAAACTACAAAAATCACGTTGATAATACATTCATCAAAAACAAAAGTTAATTGAAAAGATGTGAATAGAATATGCCATGAAACTCATGCTACTTTTAAATTTTATTTTTGTAGCTACAATTATTCTACCTAACATTTCATTTGTTTGGTGTTGATTAATTTTTATTTTATTTTATATATTCAAATTATTTAATTTTTTTTATTTTTAATCTCTTAAAAAAATTATGTTATAAATAAAATACGTGTATAATAATTTTAAATATAAGAAAGATATATGTTTTGTTTTAAGGTAAAAAGAAAAAAAAGATTATAAAGATTAAATATTTTCTAAATATGACGCAAATGTATCATTATATATATGAAAAATTATCTAATTAAATGATAAATTATATTAAATTTATATATATTTTTAAATAAAATACTATTTAAAATAATATCTTCAAAATTTAAATAAAAAAATAAAATTATAATATTATTAAGATAATGAAATAAAAATAATGTTTTCCTTATCCTCTAAACCTGGAATTATTGGTAGTCATGTCACATTGTTTCTCTTCTATTTTTTTTTTTTTTTTTGGGTGCTTTTGTTCGATCAACCTGAAATTTCAACAAAATAGAAAGAAAAAAAAAAGGTTCCCCAGGATCCCCACAAGTCACACAGTTACAATGTCTACTTTTGAGATAGATCCTTTATCCTTTATCTTCTTGTTTTTACTTTTGCGTTTTGTTTTCTTTTAATAATATATATACTTTTGCTGTGATGACACGTAAAGACTCTATATGCTTCCTTTTCTATTTGTTCGGAGTCGTGCATGAGCATTATGTAAATAATCGATCCTATAAAGTATTGGCATCTCAAATTATTATTGATTTTCGTTTTATGTTATACATGTGTTTTTTAATTTGTAAACCAAGGAATGTAAATATCTATATAGACTTGTTGGTTTCGTAGTCAAAAAGGCGATAGCATCTAAATTGTGCGAGTAAACGACAAGCTAACTAGTCATTGTCAGCTTCTCTTAATAATGCAATTGATATAAAGTGCAATTACCAATCTATTAATTACAATAAAAAATAATTAAACTTTTATAATTGGGTTTCAGTATTCAATCTTCTAAGTGAATACAACTTTCCCAGAGTATAAATCTAATTAATATTAGATGCAATCTTAACATTAGTCATCTTCTTAGCATTGAAAATCAACCACAATTTAATAAATAAATTGATTCAAGAATGTAAAAAAAAAAATAGAATAATTAAAAGATGTAGAAAAATAAATAAAGTGATTGAATGATGTAGAAAAAAGAAGTGTGTAAAATATGATAATATTTACGTGGTTAAAATTATTTCTTAGTTTTATATTTGTGTGGTATAAATTACATGATAAGAACTATAAATAGTTTATCTTACATTTGGTTTAATCATCTTATCAAAAACAAATAAATTTTTGTATTCTTAATTTGAATGTGAGTTTTAATCTTTCTATTTGAGTGTTTGTATTTCTCTTCAATTTGTGAGTTACTTTTAAAAGATGTTATAATATCTTTTATTATATATATAATACAAGTAGTTTGTTTACGTTATTTGGATCCAATATTAATAAATTTAAATTTGTGTATTCTAAATTTTACTTAACAATTCATAACAAATGAATTTGTTATTTTTCTAATTAAAATAAAAAAAGTAATTAACTTATTCATATTATCTTAAATTATTTATTATATAATATAATTTTTTTACTCATGTGAAGACTTTTGAAAATAAATTATAAATTTACATCACCTTTCAAACTTACACCCTTATAACTTCTAGCAACCCAGCTGAGACCACTCTGCTAGTTTGCTCCATCCTTTCTATATACACATGTTGAAGACCAAGTACTAAAGAGGCCAACCACTCCTATTCCCATATCCAACTAATTCTTCAGTAACACAAATTAAACAACTCAGATTCAGTACTTAATGAAATCTCTCCTAATATGCCAACTCAGTTTAAATAATTTAGAGGTTCCTTTGTTTATATAAAAGGGTGATACATTTAGAATCTTTTCATAATGAGCTCCGAATTCAAAATATTAATATATTAAATGTATTTACTATATATTTATAAACTCGTGTTAATAATTATCTTATCAACATGTCACTTATTTGTTTTTTTTATAAAAATAATAATTTTAATAAATTAATTTGTGACTAACAGTATATAGTTACTTGAGTACTTAAAAGTTTAATATTCAATTGGATTTGTAAATAATATATTTATTTTAAAAATGATAATTCTAATAATAATTTTACAAAATTGATAAAAAAAATGTGTTTTTCTCTAATTATGAAAAGGAAAAAATTGAATAAAAATATTATGCATTAGATATGATTAGGTTATTATAAACTAATGGATTAGGTTATTATAAACTAATGGAGAAGTTCCAAAAATGCAAAATTTCTTGGGCAGTTTTTGACTTTTCGTTGCAGATCATGTCTTTATTTACCTTCTATTTTTCACTTGTACTTAATTTATGTTTAAAATTGAAAATATGTTAAGAAATGAAGTTCTTGTTTGTTTATTTTATATTTTTTTGTTCAAAGAAGCTCATGTTTATTAGTAGTGTTTAGTCTTCGACATATTTTTTGAGAGGTAGCATGATTCATAGGTTGTCCGGCAACCGTACCACATCTAATGTTGTTAGAATTGTTCGAAATTCAAGGAAATTTATACTTTTAAATACACTCAGAAAATTAAACTTATTTTTATCAATCATATCTTCTATTAAATTGGTGTGTATCAATCTTTCAAAAGTAAAATAATTATACATTAGATGTTTAAAATAAGTTGAGATGAATTATATAAATAAAACATTTTGTATCTCAAAATGGAGATATTTAAAAATAAAATGAACTAATATTATTAATAAATATAATAAGATTTAATAAAATATCAAATAAGATTACAATATTGATAAATAATAGTGCCCATTATACAAATTACTTTTATATTTTAATCTTCTTATAATTGAACCCTTTATTTTTAAAATTTTATACTATAGTCTCTTAATTTAATTTTTTTATTCACTTTTAGTTTTTATATTTTTTTCCTCTTTGTTGAAGGTAAATTAAGTAAATATAAGATTTTAAATTAAATGTGTAAAAGTTAAAAAGAAAGTGTCTCAAATTATAAAAATAAAAATTAAGATATTAAAGTATAAAAAATATTAATTCCATTTTGCGTATTTAATTTTCAAGTAATAAAATGAGTATATATATGCCTATCCCGCCCCATTCCAACTTTCATTTTCTCATATATATAATATAATAATGTTTTTTTTATCAAATTTAAAGCATACAACAATCAATTAATTATTCTCTTTTTAGTAAATAAGGATAAAAATATTAACACTCCTTGTTTTATTATTATTAATTTAAAAAATTATAAAATATATCATTAATAAATTTTAATGGCATAAAATAAATATATTAAAAATAAAAAAAAGATATTTTTAATAATTTTTAAATTTAATAATACATGGACAGTAAAAATAATAAAATAATTACGCCCATAAATAATTGCATAAATATTTCGTCATCTCGTATACAATGATGACCTTTAATCGACAGCTGAGACACAGTAACTCTACAACTTTGATTGCATACATATATGCTCTTTCTAAAATATTCCACTAGAAAAGTCCTTAAGCCTTTGCCTCAAAATTCCCAGCCCTGATTCCATCGTTTATATAAGAAATTTAGTACCCTATTCTCGTAAGGTACATCCCTTTTGAGAATATTCATTTTCCCGGAAAATTTTCCATTCCAATTCAAACTTGCTCTTATTCACCCATAATTTTCTGTCATTTCAAAGTCTATATATATTTTCTCAAAAGGGTAGTGGGTAGTAGTAGAAATTATTTTGTTTACATGATCATTACCTTAATTCAACTCTAATCTTCTTAATTTCCAGGAAACCAAATTGAAAAAAAAAACAAAATGGAGATTCACCAAGAAAATACTCGGAATGGTTCGTTTCCCGAGACAGAGACCACATCAAGTAGTATAGGAGGAGTTGGGTACAGTGGTCCATTAAGCGGACCATTGGTTTCAAACAACAAAAGGAATAGCAGCAAAAAAAGCGCAAGATTCAAAGACGATTATGTTGAAATCACACTTGATGTTCGTGATGATTCTGTTTTGGTTCAGAATATCAAAGGGGGTGACTCTGAAACGGCATTCCTTGCTAATCAACCTGAGAAAAAGCATTCTTCTTTGGGTTCTCAGGTTTCATTTCGACTCAAACAAGTTTCTCATGAATTGAAACGAATTACTTCAAAGAAAGTTCATAAACTTGATAGGACCAAGACTGGTGCTGCTAGAGCTTTAGGAGGATTGAAGTTTATGACCAAAAATGTGGATACTAATGAAGGTTGGTCTGAGATTGAAAAGCGCTTTGATGATTTAGCTATCGATGCAAAACTTCCCAAATCGCGTTTTGGTCAATGTATAGGTAATTTTATATTGAGAGAATTATTTCATGGGTATTTTTCTTCATTTTTTGTTTTGATTAAAATTGGAAATGTTATTAGGTATGGATCAATCAAACGAGTTTGCAAATGGATTATTTGATGCATTGGCTAGAAGGAAAGGGGTAACATCCATTTCTATTACCAGATCCGAGTTACGCGAATTTTGGGAGCACATTACAGATCAGAGCTTTGATGCAAGGCTGCAAATCTTCTTTGACATGTGAGATTTTCCATTCTCTAGCTAATAACCTTTGTAAACTTCTTTATTAAAAAATATATCATTTTTTTAATATGTTAAAAAAATAATTCAAGAGATTAAAAATAAAATTTCAATATCATATAATTAAAATAGTATAATATCAATTTAATTAATTTTTTTTTCTAAGTAATTAGATTTGTTAAATTTTTATTAATTAAACTTATTCAATATTATTAAAATCTTATTTTTTTTATTTTTAAAAATTTTTAAGAAGAAATTTCTTAAAATTAAGATGGTTAAATACTTGATGGTTGAGATGAATTTTTCGTTCTTTTTGAGTTTGAGTGAGGTAGTTGCAATTATTAAGCTACCTAGTAATTATTTTTCAGTAAGTTATAGTTTATAAAACTGAATTGCATGCAAATAATTAAGGTGAGGGGATAGCAATTGAAAATTTTAGTTAACATGGTGATATATATAGAAAAAATTAATTATTGATATTGTAATTAATATAAATGACATGTTAATCTAAGTAAATAAATACAAATATTTCCTTATTAAAAACATCAACTTATTCCATACTTTGTTTTTAATAATTTATCAATTTGGATAAACACATCAAAATATTTTGAAAATTCCTGCCTAACGTATAAAGTAGTTATTAAGATGCGGAAATGGTGCTATAAAAAGTCAAAGGGTATAATGTTGTAACCTTTTTTACACGTGAAGCCAGTTGTGATAATTAAGTTCTTGTTGATGCTTAAAACTTTTTTGGTGCATAGTTTGGTGCTTGTCCTAGTGACAGTTTCCACGCCAAAATTATTAGGAAATACGCAAAACAAATATTCAAACTTATAAACATAAAAATAATATTTTTTAACACTCATTCATATTCCTTTTAATTAAAAAAAAAGATATTATTTTTATTAATATGAATTTTATAAATCCTATTTTAAATTCATTTGATGCTTTTTCATGTTAAAAGTTTCTGCTTTATAATAACATTTTATTTATTTATATTAATAACGTTAAAGAGTAATCAATCATTTTTATATTTATTATAAAAGTTAAGAGTGTTTAAAATTTAACCATCCGATTCAACTCATACAATTCAAGTTATCATTGTGTTAATTCTCAATTTCAATCCAAGTTATCATTGTGTTAAATTATAAAATTGATTTATAATGGATTGAATCTGTTTTTAATACTAAATTAATTTTTTATTGAAACTTATCCAGATAATACTTATATTATATTATTATTATTTTTATTTTTAACATAATAGTTTTATTAAGTAAAAAAATAAAAATAAATAAATAAATAAATAATAATTTTATAAGTTTGGCCCTAGTATTTTTTCAATTAATCCCTAACCCTATTTAATATATTCCCAATTTTATATAAAGATATAAGTTATGTTATTATTTATTGAATGAAATATTTATTGCTTATATTATAATTTATGTTTAAATTGATATAAAAATAAATAATAAATAAGTTTTTTTTGTTATTTGAATTTAGAATTAAACAATAAATACTTTTATTATTTATTTTTGTTTTGAAAAAATCAAAATTATTTTAGATCTTAATTTTAATCAATTATTAAAACATAAAATTTAATGCAATAGCTATTCAGTTATTCAAAATAAATATTTTTAATTTTTTTTAATAATTATAAAAACAAAAAGGAAAAACACACATAAAAATTATACACTCAATCCAATCCAATTTAATCTAAAAAAATTGATTTGAATTGATTTTATAAATTTTATTAAATAAAATAAGTGAATTTTTATTTTTTAAAAATTAATTTTATTCATTCAATAGATATTTTAAGTCAAATCCGAATTAATCATGCTATGCACACCTAGTAAAAACAATAACGTTAGACGAGAGATAATTCTTAATTGTATGTCTTTTCTTTTCCCATATTCCATGCATATGCTTCCATATCTTACGTCATTCACACACGCATATGCTTCCATGTCTTACGTCATTCACACACATACATCAATGTCACGTTAATGAAGAGAGAATCCAAAATACAATCAATAAATATCTAATGCATAAGTCTATGTATTTACATCCCAAGAAAGAAGTCTATGTATTTACATCCCAAGAAAGAAGTCTATGTATTTACATATGGTAAGTATAAACAATATTTAGAATGCGATTTGCAATATAAAGTAACTGAGCCTTTCCATTAATTATACTACTTTTTGGGTCATTTGGACTGAGGAGTGGAGAGTTTATTGGTGTGTATTAGCTTTTATTTTTCTTGTAAAATTGAAATAATATATCCATATATATTATATTTCATTTTTGGAATAAATAAATAAGCATGTTATTTGACAACAACAAAAAATGTTTTCAATCAAGTTCCTGCCAAATGAAATTGCAGGGTGGACAAAAATGCAGATGGCCGAATCACACAAGAAGAGGTCGAAGAGGTGAGTTTTCTAAAAGTTTAAATATTTGAAAGGGAATTGTCAAGTAGTTGTGGGTTGTTTTTGGTTTATTGGAAGATTTTGATTTTAATAGTAACGTTTGACTTGATTGATATATATTATACAGATTATAACTTTAAGTGCTGGAGCTAATAAATTATCAAATATTCAAGAACATGCTAAAGAGTATGCAGCACTTATCATGGAAGAGCTGGACCCAGACAACCTTGGAAACATTGAGGTCTCCAACTACTTCTTGTCTTTCTTTTTTTTCTTTTTCCTTCTCTAATTAAGAATTTTTATTAATCAAACTTAATTTAGTGTGGTCAAATGAACTGAAAAAGGCTGCATTCTCTATTCATTTAGCTATTCATTTTGAACCCAAATTAGCTGTTTATTTAGTATCGTCTTTATTGACCACATATATATATGCCCTTAATTTTTAATGGGTTACGATCATGTCATTAACATTATATAATGTGTTATAAATATTCCAAATTGCATAATGTGTTACCAAACTGAACCAGCGCAGTTCTACATGCATGTTATATGACACTTTGCAAATTCGTCAAGAAACGTTTGAAATTTTTAATCTTATAATGTTTGGTAGACACATTTGTCCAAAAAAATGTCATGTGACATGCACCTAGAGCTTTAGCATTAAACATTTTAATATCATTAATAACATTAATATAAAAACTTCTAGTAACAACAACCTTTATAAGTTGCAGTAGAAAACGTAATTATGCGCCTTCAGTATTCACGGGTATTTTTAAAAATAGTTTTATGAAATGTTTCATAAATTTATATGTTTTATTAAATTTAAAAGTGACAAACCATACAAGTTAATCGTGATATTCTAGTGTTTTATTTGTTGATTCGTGACAAAATAACATTACTTTTTCACGGTCTGTCTATTTTTTTAAAATAGAGCATATGGATATTTTTTTTAACCATATAAACGATTAGTGATCAATTGGGAATATATTTTCTTTATAATTAATATATTCAGTATTAATAGGAGTGCATCTCTACTAGAGTTATATAATAATTATTTATTCTCTTTCATAATATAATTTTTTTTTTTTCCAAATTTCACAGTATGCTAGACTATAGTTTTTCAAAAGTTCAGTCATCGGAAACCACCTGCATGTTCTTAAAAATTATTCATCTTATAAAAAGTGAAAAACTATTTTACATGATTATATTTTATATTTACTCAAGAAAATGCAATTTATATGTAATTCTATGCCAAACTTGGTATCATATGCAGCACCGCATAAATTGATGTAACTGGAGGGCCATGATTAATATTTAGGCCTAGTAAAGCCCCAACTCCTAACTTTATTATCCCCAATTCCATCCTAACAAACACGAGATTCATTTCAGTTGTATAACTTGGAAATGCTACTTCTTCAAGGCCCATCGCAATCAGCAAACCAAGCATCAGACAGTAAAGTTATGAGCAAACTACTAAGCCAGAAGCTAGTCCCAACAAAAGAGTACAACCCTATAAAGCGTTGTTGGAACAGTCTAACTTACTTCGTAGAAGACCATTGGAGAAGAATTTGGGTGATGGTTCTATGGCTTTCAATTTGTGCTGGGCTTTTCACTTGGAAATTCATACAGTACAAAAATAGGGCTGTCTTCGATGTTATGGGCTATTGTGTTTGTGCAGCTAAGGGTGCAGCTGAGATTTTGAAGTTTAATATGGCTTTGATTCTTTTGCCTGTTTGTAGAAATACCATTACTTGGCTTAGGAGTAGAACCAAGTTGGGCACTGTGGTTCCTTTTGATGACAATATCAATTTTCACAAGGTATGTATCATAGTTGAACTCGTTTCAGTACTATAAATATCAATTTTCTCAAAACTTGAGTTTGATGACCATTTTGGGTTCTCTTTATAAAGTCAGTTTTTCATTACGTAAAGCATTTGGGTTTATAGTTTTGGTCTTCATCTTTTTATATGGTTATGTTTTATCTAGTATAAAGCTATTACCATTAGAATCCATTTTAGTTCTTTGCATGCAATTTTTATCAGCTTCGTGTGAACATTTTCTTAATGGTATATGGCTGTAACTGAAACGTAAAATGTTTGACAAAAAAAAACTGATACATAGAAAGAAAGTAGAATTTGTTGAGTCCCATTTCTTGACTAATGTAATAGGTGATTGCTTTTGGAATTGCAATTGGAGTTGGCACACATGCTCTTGCACATTTAACATGCGATTTCCCAAGGCTATTGCATGCCACAGATGAGGAATATGAGCCAATGAAACAATTCTTTGGTGATAAACGCCCTAGTAACTACTGGTGGTTTGTGAAGGGTACTGAGGGATGGACTGGAATAGTAATGGTGGTACTAATGGCCATTGCTTTTACTTTAGCACAACCCTGGTTTCGTCGCAATCGGCTAAAACTCCCTAAAACTCTGAAAAGGCTCTCTGGGTTCAATGCCTTTTGGTACTCCCATCACTTGTTTGTCATTGTCTATGTGTTGTTTATCATCCATGGTTACTTTCTTTACCTCACAAAGAAGTGGTACAAAAGGACTGTAAGTTCTTAAGTACTTAAACTGGCAAAATAAGTTGGCACTTTTTTTTAAATATAAATTGATGCTAACTTTGATTGTGTTGCGCTTATACAGACTTGGATGTATTTGGCTGTTCCAGTTTTATTGTATGCTTGTGAGCGCTTGATTCGTGCATTTAGGTCTGGTTATAAATCAGTTAGGATTTTGAAGGTACCTATAATGTGTAAAAAATATTTTGATTCTTATTTCCTATAACATTTGTTTTGTAAAACGCATACATTTTTAAACTAATAGGTAATTTTCATCTTTCTTAAAATTAAGGTTGCAGTATATCCTGGAAATGTTCTTGCACTGCATATGTCAAAACCACAAGGATTCAAATACAGTAGTGGGCAATATATCTATGTAAATTGTCCAGTTATATCCCCATTCCAATGGTAAGTAAACAGTAATCTCAAAAGGTTTTCTTGTTCATTGTTGTGTTTATTTATAATGCTGATGACAAATATGTATCACAGGCATCCCTTTTCGATTACTTCGGCTCCTGGTGATGATTATGTGAGTGTCCACATTCGCACAGCAGGTGACTGGACATCACAGCTCAAGGCCATTTTTGAGAAGGTACTTTCGTTTCACAGATCAAAATTATATTCTTCCTCATTTGCTGACACTTATCACTGATGTAGCTATGATAGTTTACACAATGCAGAAAGCCTTCTGCATTGTTCAGCCAAGATCTGAAATTGTCTGTGGTTTTAAATCCTGAACGTGGCCAAACTAATTTATATACATCTTTGGTCCTAAATATGAGTTTTAGGCGATTTAATAAAAAATGTCACAAATCACATGCATAACTCATGTACCACATGCACATGTACATTATGTACAACATTACTTGTGTCATGACTATACACAGTTCATGAACGTACATTGCCAAAACAATGGCTTTAGGATATTTTCACTCAAACTCTAAAAACCCACAATATTGGGGTCTTGAAACATTTTATATCATGCCAGTATTAACATTAATTGGATCGATATCATCAGTTTAGGATAACAAGCACTGTCCTTCTTCTTTGAACTAGTTAAACAGCTTGTTTTTTTTAATTACCTGAGCTTTATGCTTGTTAATCTTGTGATATAACTCTAGGTATGTCAACCTCCTTCTTGTAATCAAAGTGGCCTTCTAAGAGCTGACATTGGACTAGACAGTAACAAATTACCAAGGTAGCCTTTTGATTTTCAAAATTAAGCAATCTTTTGATTATTAGTATTCCAAAATTTCATAACTCCTAACCCAATTCTTCAATCAACAAAAACTAGGATGCCAAGACTCCAAATTGATGGACCTTATGGTGCGCCATCGCAGGACTATAGACAATATGAAGTCCTCCTCCTTGTTGGCCTTGGCATCGGAGCAACACCTTTAATCAGTATTCTCAAAGATGTGCTTAATAACATTAAGCAACAAAAAGATTTAGAAGATGGAATTGTGGATAGTGGTGTGAAGAACAACAAGAAAAAGCCTTTCGCCACAAAACGAGCGTATTTCTATTGGGTGACTAGAGAGCAGGGTTCCTTTGAGTGGTTCAGAGGAGTGATGAATGAAATTGCTGAATATGATACACATGGAGTTATTGAGCTTCATAATTATTGCACTAGTGTTTATGAAGAGGGTGATGCTCGATCAGCCTTAATCACAATGCTTCAATCTTTGAATCATGCCAAGAACGGTGTTGATGTAGTATCAGGAACCAGAGTAAAAACACATTTTGCTAGACCAAATTGGCGTAATGTTTTCAAGCAAGTTGCTATCAAGCACACTGACCAGCAAGTTGGTAAGTACTAAGTACTGCTATTCCTAGCTATATATATAGCACTATATGCATATTTGTTCTTGTTTTTGAAATAGTTATTTATTTTTTTCTTTTTTCTGATTTTGTTTTTGCAGGTGTGTTTTATTGTGGTGCACATTCATTAATAGGGGATCTGAGGAGTCTATCTCGAGACTTTTCCCGGAAAACTTCCACCAAGTTTGATTTCCATAAAGAAAACTTCTAGAGCTCCACCCTGTTTATTGTTGTTATTATTTTTTTTATTTTTTTTGGAATGTAATAATATAAGGTGACGTCTCCATATAAAGGGTAGGTATATGCTAATAAGGTGGTGAAAAATGGTCAGAATAATGACCATATATTATTTATTTTGTGTTTTGTTTATAACCGGAGTATAAATATTATGACATTGATCTTATATGATGATTAGCTCATAAAACTTGGGTTGCGAAAATGAAAAGAAGATAAATAAATGAAATCAATTAGATTATATTGTAATTTTATAATCATACGGAAACTTAGAAGTAGTGATACATGTTTAACACTGGAGTTTTACTTGTAATCAACTTTCCAAACACTAAAATCAATCTGTAAGTGTAATTGATACTATTAGAAATGAAAGGAAATAATATAACTACCGTATCATATGAAGAGTCTTTGAAGAATTGTGTGAAATTATTTATATAATTTTTTTTAATATTTGTTTTTTTTTCAAGACACTTATAATTCACAGTGAAAATACGTTTAGTGCATGAAAGACTGAATGTGAAAGTTTAAGTATCTCTTAAAAAGGTAGCAAGCTTTGAAGGGGAGTAAACCTCTTAAATAATTATATTAATACAATTATTAAATGTATAAAGGCCTTTTACGTCAACTTATTAAAAAATATATTAGTCCTTTCACGTTCTAAAAGGAAAAGAAATGAAACAGTCCATTGAAGTTCCAATAGGGAGAACACATGGGCACAAGAGAGAGGGTTAAACGTTACGACCTTTGGAAGAAAGTGATGTTATCAATTATTATTTTTATTAATATGAAAATGTCACTTTTTTTATATTTTACCAATTAATTAATATTTTATAGAATATTCAAATGCATGATACATTAAATAGATAGATTAATTTATAAGAAGAAATATATTAACGTTTATATTAAACCTATTAATCAAAATGTTTGTTAATTGGGTTACAATGATAATTTTCTTTTAAAATTTTAAACTCATTCATTTATAAGATATTATTAGAAGATTAGCTTCTATTATTATATAACCTAATATCATAAAAATGCTTATTTATTTATTGCTTAATGTAAGATATGAAAAGGTGAAAGAAAGATGAATTAGGGTGATGATCAGGGCAAACGTATGTCCTTCATAGGACTTGAAATTGAAAGAAAATAATAGCTTTTTGGTTTTTGTTATAATACCAAACTCCAAGAACTTGAAAATATGGCAAAGTTTATTATGCATATTGGATATAAAATAAGTACATAAATTAATAAAAACAATTATGTGAAATAAACCGTAATAACTTGTAGGTTAATTTTTTTAATAATTTCAATTTATAACTTAAAATAAAATAATGATAAGTATTTTCATCCTATCACTAAGTGAAATATGCTTTAAGGCTTGAAAAATTACTTTATAAAAGTTAATATCATATGTTTTATAGTTAATGGGATGCTTGTAAGTTGTGAAAGGGATATTCGTGTTCATTGGTCATGTTAGTAAAGTTATACCACTACACTAATCTAGACTCCCTTTATTCTAAAGTTCTTCCCCACTTCCTTTCCCATATACCACTAACTTACCTTAAAATTTGAAATAAAAAAAAATGAATAAAGATGTTTATACTTTATAATTTAAGGTAAATTTATAAAAATATCATAAAATTATTGTATTTATTTTGTTTATATCATTGAATTATTTTTCATCTAATTTATACTATTAAATTATTACATTTATACTATTTTATTAATCTCTGTCTAACAAATTCACGCATAAGATAATTAAGTGTTAGATTTTAAATAAATAACTAAGCGGTATATTTGAAATAAACCACTTAACTATCTAATTTATTACAAATCTAACACTCACTTATGATGTTGTTACACAAATACTAAGATAATGGTATAGATGAAATAAATATAATAATTGGATGGTATAAACAAAATAAAAAATAATTCAATGATATAAATGAAAAAAATACAATAATTTAATGATATTTTTATAGATTTATTCTATAATTTAATATTGATCAATATGGTTTATAAGAAAACCTTTCTTAAGCAAATAATCATCTTTTATGCATAATTCTCCTTTTACACCGTGTTAAGTTGCATATACATACGTAGATGTTAAATGAATTATTCAATGCAACCCATATTAATTTAAATAAGGAACTCATTAACTTACACTATTATAAAAATATGCATTAAAGTCGATTAAAAATCCAATTTAAATTGAGTGACTTAAAATGTAAAGTCGGTTCATCACGTGAACCGATTTTAACTGTAAAGTCGGTTCACGCGATGAACCGACTTTAACTATAAAGTCGGTTCACGCGATGAACCGACTTACACGTGCATTTTATAAATTTTTATTTTTATTTTCATTTTTCGTATTATTCAATATAGCATAAAAAAACTAAAATATAAATAATAACAATACATAATTAAAAATTTAAATATAATTAATTACTTGATAATTAAATTTATTACAAAAACAAATAATGTATATAAAATACAATATAGTTAACTTAAATTACAAATAAAATAATGTTGTCAAAGTTTAATTGGATGCGAATAAGCTTGGTTGGCTTAGAATCACCAGCATTATGACAATAAAACTAGACAAAAAATAGCTAATCCATATAACAATTCATATTCCCCTACATATATCAACACGTAAACATCCATCAAACAATGTATTCCCATAAATACATGAGCATATAATCATCCATCAAACAAGTGACTTCAAACACAGAAATAGATAGAGAAATTAAATCATTAAATTTTTTACTGTTATGTTGTCATATGATATTCAAGATCATCAGAATCTTCTCATGATTCTTCTTATGATGATATAATTTGAACCATGTGTTCTACTCATTCCTCTGGTAAATCATCAAAAATTTGTTGGTCATAGCTCGTCTTGTTCCAACCAAAGAACAACATGTATTTAAAAATCAAAATAAGAATGTAATTTCATTTATTTACAAAAAATAACTCAAATATGTTAAAAACTTTTATGTATATGGGTAAAAGATATTACCACATCATCAATTGAAATTTTGATATTTGTGATGATTTTGCTTATAAACTTCATGACATAATAACCACACATGACTCCATTATTTTGTTATGGAACCTACAAAAAATAAGTGTACATGATTTTTCATATTCGAACATCTTTATTATTCAATTGTAAAATTAATAAAATTATTAAAATTAGCTTGTACATATCATAAATTTTGTCCATATAAGCTTATGAGATTTTTTAAGGACAATGCCCTTAAACTTGTTCCATAAATTTCATGCCTTATCAAGGTTTAAAACAGTTAGTTTTTATTAAATATTACATAAAATAATAGAAGAAACTAATATGTAACTATAACTCTTACATTTCAACAACTGTTTTTGTATCTTTACTCAATTCTATGGAAGCTGAGTCACAGTACCAAGCATGATTATTGAATAGATCAATGATTACCAACATCTAATGATCTTGGCCTTGTTCAAACCTTAATAGCCAAGGGACTATCAACTTTTGATTTCTGTTAAACGTTAATGCCCTATCACATAATTGTTTAGCTCTAATGCTAACATCTTTTTCTTGATATTGATTGACATATGAAGAATCATAGAACATTTCTAAATGTGATAAGTGATTATGTTGAAGTCGATAATAGCACGCCCTATATATATATATAATTAGATATGTTCTACATAAATGAAAGAAAAATAAATAGATTGAAAACTCACCTTGTCCACACTTGAATTATACTATCGATGATTTGATATTCAAATAGTTATAATATGCACTCAATCGATATATAAGTTTGGTCGAGGTCTACACCAGAAATTTCTATAAGAAGTGGCACAGTTCATCCATCATTTATGCTAGATGCCTTCCCAATAATAGTCATCAAAGTGCCAAGATTTCTTTTGAAGTTTAAAACATAATTATGAATATACTTTTTCCAAAGCTTCTTCTTGAATGACTTGGTACGCGATGATTGGCCACTAGACATAGATTTAGCACGAGCTACTTGCTTCGTATCTCTTAAATATGCTACATTTAAGAGTTATGGTATAATAGACTAAAAAAAGTATTATATATGTATTTTAGTAACAATATAAGATATAATAAAATAATAGTAAGTAAACAAGTGTTATATTTTAAGTTAAAAAATAGTACCACGTCAAAATTTAGAACAACTTGAATTGACGGCCAAGCCACATACTGTCCAATCGCCTCTTGGACTGTGGTAGCATCAGAAGACACAAGTAATGGAAAATCATGAAATAATGATTGATCAATTACTATTCGCCAATGATTAGACAAATATTGATTATGAATCACCCCATCATCGCTCAAATGTTGTACCGTTCCAATAGCAACAAAGTTTGTTAACGAAGGATGTTTCAACAAACATTTCATATTCTGTAAAAAATTTAAGTGTTATATATAAAAAATAAAACATATAATAAGATTTTAAAAATAATAATTTATATACACCAGAAATTAAAATCTTACCACATATGATTCATCAAATAAAGGAGGACTCCCATGTGGGGTAGCTATTGGATGTACATTCTCACCAAAACTTTCATCCTAGTTTGATTGATGGTAAGAATGTGCAGATTGCATTGGATAAAATGAGCCACTACTTGATTGCATATGCATTCCTGGCATATAGTGAGGACCAATAGGATGGCTATATCCCATATTGGATGTAGTTTGAGCGCAATGAGATTGCGTGGATGGCATGCCTGGTATGGATGGTGGCCTATCTGTCATGGATGGTGGCATGCTTGGCATGGATTGTGGCATGCCTGGCATGGATGTTGGCATGCTTGGCCAATATGGCATACCCTGGTTGTAGCATGATGTCATGGTTGACATTTGTTGTGATTGATGTTCTTTTAGAGTGACAATCTCACTTAACACTGAGGCCTTAAATGAGTTGGATTCTTCTTCAATTTTAGTGTATTTCTCCTTACTTACTGTCTGAGGCTTTTGTTTTGGAATGTTAAAATACTCCATAGAACCATCATATTGGCTACCTCCCCTAACACGACTAGGATGCTTGTGTTCGGATGCATGATATAAAACATCTTTCCCAGGCTCTTCAATTATTTCACCCCTGGATATTTTTTCTTGAACAACTCTATACAAATAATAAAGCACACAAACATATCATTCATTATTACATCAATTATTAAAAATCATTAAGACTTTTATCAACCGAAATTACTAACCAACTTATTTAATTGTTCTTTCCTCGCTTAGACATCAGTCTTGAATTCTTCATTTAGGGAGTCTTTGTTTCTATATACAATTCAGTTCGGGTAACAGGTCTACCCAATTTAGCCATAAATTATGAAAAATTTATTAACAATAACATGAAATTAAATTGAGGAAAATAAATATAAAAATATTTATAAATTAAGACAAATTAATAATACCATTCTATATCTAACTTCAGGATTTGAAGACCTCTCATTACGGTTAGGAAGAATGTTATGCATTTGTACATTCTGACGTTCTTCCCTAATAATTTGAAATTCATCTGAACGTCTATAATCCACAAAGTCTTCCCAAACTTGAGGTGTAATCCAGAGGTGTCCTTCAAGGATTTTGTAGAGCTCTACCACATCAAGTGATTCCAAATATGGAAACACATAATTTCTTGCCAATCTGGAAGTATTGTATTCCTTCCACGCCTTATTTGCAATCTTATAACACTTAAGTTTCCAACTATCATCGACTTTGTAACAATTTGTAGAAACATAGTACAAAAGATTAGATATAAGAGACTTACACAAATAGTTATCCATATTTTGAACTTTTTTACATCGTCAACCTGAGACCAATCATTTATATTGATTGGTATACTGGACTTCGCAAGTTGACCAATATAGGATTTCAATTGTTGACCATTTTCCTCTATTGGATTACCAGTAGCATCAAATAGAACATGTATTCTATCATCTGGGTTAAGTGGAGCATCAGGTATATTCGCTCTACAACCCCTTCTTTTCAAATACCTCAATGGATCATTTGGATCTACAAGCTCTGTTATCCGAAGATCCATGAGATATCTACAAAAAATGAAGAAATATAAATTAATTGACAATTTTAGGAACATACATATATATAAGAGTTATTACAATAATATAGAACATACGTTATGTTTAATTAGGTTGTTTATCGTATACATATATTCCTTCACAATCACTTCGAGCCCATGGCAAAGAATCATCATCATTAATTAGATCATCACATACATTAGGCAATTTATTTGAGAAATTATTAATATTGGTTAATGTATCAAGCATACAACATCACAATGGTAAAACTCTTTTTGTGGAGGCGTTAACACAACAGACCATCTTGGATCAATTTGTCATTCACGTAAAATACTTGTTTTGCATGAAGTGCTACCGTGAAAGGATCATTAGTGTGACTTATCTTGGATAAATTTAAAAGGGTAAATCCAAAATCATCTATTTTATATCCAACATTGATAACATCTTCGACCCAATCACACAAGAAAATTGTTTCATGGAAGACCTCATAATCCAATTCTCAAATCTCTTGTATTATACCATAATATGTTCTATCAGAAAGTACAGGATTAACATCTTTTGAACTGGCAAATTTCATAGTTTGTGTAACCATCTTCACACCACTATTTTGATTTACTCGGACTTTGTCCCTAGCTTGAGTCGTAAACCTCAATCCATTTATTGTAGGTCTTTCCAATAAGGTAATTCCCAAAATATTGATTTTTTTTCAACAACCATGGTAAGTCGGTTCAAACTCTTTTTCATTTTCACCCATTTCATTAGTTGACCTCTTTCGTTTCCCTACCTTAGTGAGTTTTTTTTCATCTTTCCATATCGTTTGAATGTCATACCATTCAATTGCCTTAATATCTCAACACCTCTTTTGATATCTAAATTTCTGTCCAGATGACAAAAATCTTCTATGTCTTCTATAAGACATCTTTCGTCCGTGAACAAGAGAAGTTACAAAAGTTCCATCACTACATATAGGGTATCCCTTGTAACCTTTTGTTGCATATCCTGATAAGTTTCCATAGGTAGAAAAATCATTAATTGTCCATAAAAGGACCCCATTCAAGTTAAAGTGTTCTTTTTTATGTGCATCGTAAACATTTATACCATCATTCCACAATGTCTTTAAATCATCTATTAGAGACTGCAAATATACATCAATATCAACACCGGGTTGTTTCGGTCATGAGATCAATAATGTTAACATCATGAATTTTCTTTTCATACACAACCAGGGAGAAAGGTTGTATGTTATCATAATTACTGGTCAACAGCTATATCTACTACTGAGGGAACTACGTGGATTAATTCCATCAGCAGCAATGGCAAGACGAAGATTGCACGGATCAGATGAAAATTGAAGAGATAAGTTATCTACTACTTTCCAATTTGGAGAATCATAAGGATGACATAACATCACATCATCAGATCGATTATCTGAATGCCAAGTCAACATCTTTGATGTATCTTTACTATTGAACAACCTTTGAAAGCGAGGAATCAGAGGAAAGTACCAAAGAACCTTTGCAGGCACGCCTTTCTTATATGTTGTACTCTCATTTGTACTATGCTTCCATATCGATTCTTTACACATAGGACAATCATGTAATGTCTCATATTCTTTTCTATAAAGAATGCAATCATTTGGACAAACGTGAATCTTATGATATTCCATGCCAAATCGACTAAGAGATTTCTTCACTTCATACATTGAAGATGACAATTCAATACCCTCAGGAAATATATCGACTAGTAGATATAGTAATTCTGTGAATCTCTTGTCAGAAAAACCATGTTTTTCCTTCATATTGTACAAATAAACCAATCCCGACATTTTAGTGTATTTTTTACAGTTTGGATACAATAGTTTTTCGGCATCTTCTATAAGTTTTTTAAAGGTTTCGGGATCATCCTCGCGTAATTCATCTTCAACACCATGAAACATATTTTATGTCTGTACCTTATGATAAGATGTATGTAATCCACTCACATTCTTATTTATCTTCTCCTCATGAGTATTATCAATATTTTTTCCATGATAATACCAACATTTATAGCTCAAAAGAATACCATTACGGATAAAGTGATACTTAACCTCGTCAAATTCGTGAAATTGCTCATTTTTACATTTAACTCATGAGCATCAAATCATACTAGTTCCAGGATTACTATTTCTACAAGTAATTCCATGAAACTTTCAACTCCAGAAATATAGTCTTGCTCAATTCTACACTTTGATATCCAAGATTTGTCCATTTTCTATTAATGACATTAATTAAACATATTACTTAATTATGTATCCAATGAATATATTTCAAGTATTATTATATATAAATTTTCTAATTATTAGAATATATATCAAAAAATACATAATACAAAACAGTTATCATTTTAATCATTTTACAAAATCATTTCTATACAAATTAAAAAATAAGTAGCATGCCAACATGAATATATAAAAACCAATCACTTTGGTTGATTCTAATTTCTAAACATGTTACTATATCATAATTAAAAAGTAATATTAATTATACGTATATAATATTTTATAGAAGTAGGGACTACTATAGTAACATATTTAATATTTTAACACATAAGTAGCATATATAAATAATAATAATAATAATAATACTTAGTTTTTAGTTATTATTTGATTTTTATTAAATATATATATATATATATATATTATTTAAATTATTGAGTTTATAAATATATATTTTTAAGAGTCAATAGATAGCGCGTACGTATAAAAATTTAAAAAATATATATTATTTTTCCTCTATTCACTACTTAATAAAATATAATTATTTATATATAAATAAATTTATCCACGCACAGTAAATATATATAATCCATCAAACTTACAACATGTCAGATATTATTTCTACATAAAATAAGTCAAACATAATAACAAGCAAAATAAATCACATATCTAAATCAAAAATTTATAAAAAAAAAATAAAACAAACTAAATAATAAACTGCAAAATTCTACTTAATAAAATATAATTATTTATATATAAATAAATTTATCCATGAACAGTAAATATATATAATCCATCAAATCCATAACATTTCAGATATTATTTCTACATAAAATAAGTCAAATATAATAACAAGCAAAATAAATCACATACCTAAATCAAAAATTTATACAAAAAATAAAACAAATTAAATAATAAGCTGCAAATTCTACTTAATAAAATATAATTATTTATATATAAATAAATTTATCCACGAACAATAAATATATATAATCCATCAAACCCACAACATTTTCAGATATTATTTCTACATAAAATAAATCAAACATAATAACAAGTAAAATAAATCACATACCTAAATAAAAAATTTATACAAAAAATAAAAAATTGAATAATAAGCTACAAAATTAATATAAATACTTAAAAGAATGTTATGAAGTGACTAAATGGAGGAAAAAGAAGAAAATGGTATTTTATAAGTGAGAATAAGTGAAAAAATGAGTATAAAAAATTTGAGTATTTCGCTTAAAAAAATAGTAGATCTGAAAGATAATGAGAAGAGGAATATAACCCACAAAACGACGTTGCAAATGGTGGTCAGAGGTGGCCGGAAATTGAGAAATAAGGTGGGTGTGAGTTTGGTTTTGGGAGAAAATGAAGAAGAGAAATGAAGAAATTGGGTTTCTGTATAAAAATGAGTCGAACAGATATAATAGGTGGATAACGTCAGTTGATGTGGCGAACTGATGTTATCCGTGTGTGTAGCGTAGGTTCTCCACATCAACCGACGCTACACACGGGGATAGTGTTGGTTTGCCACGTCAACCAATGCTACACATGCAGATAGCGTCGGTTCACCACGTCAATCGACATTATCCACGCAATTAAATTTTTTTTTTTTGTAAATTATTATTTTATTTAAAGTATATATGCATACTATAGAAAAATAAAAAATAATAACTTTAGAATAATATTTAATTAATATATATATATATATATACACAAAATTAATATAAAGATATATTATAGGTACTTATATAAATTTAAATATCCAAACAAATAAACAAAATTATATAATTTTAAAAAAAATGGATGAAGTAAATACAATTAAAATTAATTATTATTTTATTTAATTCTTTAGAATTTAAATTAGATATAAATAGTAAATTAGTTTTAAAAATTATATAATTTTGTTTATTTGTTTGGATATTTAAATTTATATAAGTACCTACAATATATCTTTATTTAATTTTTGTATATATATATATATATATATATTTTTAATTAAATATTATTCTAAAGTTATTATTTTTTTTCTTTTTCTATAGTACGTAACGTATATGCATATATAGTTTAAACAAAATAATAATTGACAAAAAAAAAATTTAATTGCGTAGATAGCGTCTGTTGATGTGGCGAATCGACACTATCCATGTGTGTAGTATCGGTTCTCCACATCAACCAACACTACGTTCAACGTGGATAGTGTTGGTTCTACATCGAATCGACTTTACATAGCAACTTAAATACCATTTTTTGTAGTAGTGTTATTTAACAATTTTTTCTACTAATCATAATTTGTTTGGTTGAATATTATTTTTTGGATGAATTTTTTTAAATATTTTTTTCTCAAACATTTTTTTTACTAAACAACTAAATCTGTTTTGATTTGTATTTTTTGGGGAAATTATAATGAATTGAATGAAATTTTTGAGTTTAAATGTTTAAAACAAAATCTTTTATTTGAAAAAAAATGTTTTTCTTTGTTGTATAAAAACATTTTAATAAAAAATCTAGTTGTAAAAATAAATAAATTAAATGAGTAATGCAATTCATAAAAATAGTTTTAATTCAATTCAATTTATTTAAAAATTATCAAACAAATTAACTTGATATAATTCATTTAAGATAAAATGGATTAAGTAAAATAAACTAAACCAACTCAAATCGTTTTACAAGTTACATCTAAAATTCTAACTTCCGAAATCAATTTTACTCCTAAACTCCTCGAATCAATTTAGTAAGTTTTTTTTATTTACGCATTTATAAATAAGGTTTGAACCAAAATCAAGGATGTCTTGTCTTTTAGGCAGATGATGTAACTATCTTAGACCCCTCCTGAAGGCCCTAATTAATGTTTCAAAATATATTAAAATTTAAAAATATATTTAATTGAATATTATTTTACATATTATTAATTAATTAAAAAAATGTTACATGCAACTCACCTCTTACATTTTTTATGTAAAAAAAAAATCTATATTAAGAACTATTTAAAACTTTAAGTAATAAATTTCATGTAATTGTGTTTTTTCCCTATAGCTATTTCTAAATATTGTCTTTTTTTTCTTAATTAATTTATTGAGATTATATATATATAACTCATATATAGTTAAAACTGACTTTTTAACTTTTAACTTTTATTTTATGTACATGTTTTCTTAGTTAGAAATAAACACTCGCATAATTATAAACTTTTCGTTTTACTTCAAATATTTTCCAAATAATATATTAATATATTTTCAAAGCTCATTTCTCCCTTCAAAAACAAATTGTAATTTTATTTAACAAAATTTGTTCATCCTATTTCTTACAAACAAATTTCAATTGAATATATTTATTTATTATTTTTTTTTTAGTTTTTTTACATTTTAATTTATTATTAATATTTGAAAAAACTTCTCTTTAGTTATCCAATTTTTCTTTTTTCTTTTATAATATCAATCTTTGTCTAATACCATAAATTTTATCGTTTTATATTTTTCTAATTTTATTTATTGAATGTATAAATATATATTTAACAATTTAGTGTATATATATTTTTGTTATGACTTAATTTTTTTATGCTTAATTAAAAGTGTAAGTTGTTATTTGTATATGTTTAAATAAATTGTTAAAAATAAAAATAAAGATTTCTATTTATATTAGTTTAACATGAAAAATATTTAAGGTCATGATTTTATCTTTCATCTTAGACCTCGATTCTCCTTAAGCTGTCATTGCATTAGACATTTGCATGCACAAATGGACATAAAGAAAATGAAGTATTTGCTAATAAATTAAAAATGTATTACTCATTTTTAAATTAATTTTTTATTATCTTTTCAAAAATAAAATAAAATTTTTATTACTTCATTTATAAAATGTTTTCTATACACTCATTTTTTTCTTTACTAAGTGATAAGATGTTTATCACAGTAGAGAAGGCGATTTAGAGAGAGGAGGTGACGAAGTTTATTTAGAAGAAAGGCAACCTCAAAACTGACGTAAAGAGAAGGGTGATGAGAGAGTAACTTACGTTGGTTCCAATCAGAATGGTTGTAATTAAAACAAAAACGTAGAAAAATAATTAAAAAAAATAAAAATCATTATACTAATCAATATATAATTTTTTTAATAAATAATAAACACGAGTAAAATAAGAAAAAATATTACTATCTGTTAAAAAATATTGAATAATTGTATTATATTATGTCTCTTAAAAAATATACATGTTACATTTATATAAAAGATAAAATTAAATTAAATGTGATTAAAACTCATAACATATATATATCTATTAATAGATATCATATACATTATTATATCTCTGTTAACATATATACATTAACACTATAGTTATAAGTAATTTCTTAAAATATTAACAATAAATATTATTAAATTTTATTTTAATTAAATTATAATATTTATTTTAAATATTCTTTAAGATAATTGTAAATATTTTAAAAACTAATTATTTATTATTTAATTGATAAAAAATAAGAATCTTAACTAAGTTATTGGATAACTAAGAGGTTAAAAGCAATGATAATCATTTTAAAAAATGTATAAATAATTTTATTCAAAAATTATAATACATTATTTAGATTTTTATATATAGTATTGATAAGATATAAGATATATGTATATTATACGTGAATTGTAATACAATTTTTTAATATTTTTTATTTAATGGCAAATAAATAAAGATTTTGAGTCAATTTGTAATCGTTCATAGTAAAAACTCTTTTACTAAAAGCTACGGGCGTAGTGAAAATAAAAATGACAAAACATTGCTAATTAAAGTTTTAAAACTGTTTTCAATACATTTTTTTTTCGAATAAGTTATAAAAACACAAGTACGGGAATTAAAAACTCAATATTTTTTTCAAAATTAAAATAAAAATATAACAGACAAGATGTCAATATTTTAAAGTATAAAAACATTTTTATTCAAAGTTATTATAGTTAAGGTTTGAAGAGTTGAAAACGGGTTTCTATATAAATGTTAAATAGAATATAAAATTTAAATTCTTTATTATTGATACTAGAGATATATATATAGACTAACGAGTTAATATATTCCTAGCCTGTATGAAAGGATTCTAGATAAAAGGCCATATAACATTCATATGGTTTATAAATATGATTCATGTTTAAAAACATTATTTTAGTATTCTATCAATATTCACTCATAACCTATAAAGTATAATGACATTACTACAATAGTTTTTGTTTTTGTAATAATACCTTAATATTACAAATAGATATTTTAATTGTAGATTCGGATATTTGTATTATCAATTTGATTTTTTTTTATTAATTTTGAAAATGGAGACAATTTTAAGTATTATTTAATTATGTAGTAACAATTTTAAGACATGTATAATTATATTAATATATTAATATATGTTTTCACTTGTATCTCGTATATATTAATTTATATATTTATTTAAACATTTTTTATTTTAAGTATTATTTATTAGCCTGTCTCAACTCATTATTTATGAATTTTAATAATTTTTGGACAATTTTAAATACATATTTAAACTTTGGTTCGAAAACATCTATATCAAATTTATTTTTATTTATCATGTGTATCATTACTATTGAATAAATTTATCATTAATAAATGTTAATGATTTTGTATCCTACAATTAAAATTCACTTATAATACCTATAAAAATCAACACGTTAATCAAGATGCATTCTCAGTATGTACAATAAAATTACTCAAGAATTAATTACTAAAATGTACATCAATTGCATGTATAAATACCACCTCAACAAACCACCAAATTTCTAAGACCCCACTTGATCTTTCCTTCCCATAGTAATTTCTAAGCAACTTTTTTTGTATCGGATGATTTGAAGATTGAATATGTGTAGTAAATTCGATCAACTTGTATAAATTTTTAATTTTTAATTAAATTTTATTAAAATATAAAAAAGTAGAATATGCGATATGTAAGTTGCAGTATTAATATTGGAAAAAAAGTAGATTTAAATGTATTTCAATTATATAATTATTTTGTTGAGTCCAATACGTTACATACTTAACAAACATAATTTAATTAATTCAATTAACATATTATTATTGAAATTATACGTTATATATAAAGAAAAACATATTTATTAAATATATATTTAATTAATTAAAATTAATTTAATTATTTCAAGGTAAGACAAATAAAACAGTTTGGAAAGGAAAAAAAATCATATGTATTAAAAAAATTCGAATTATTTTTCGATGATACAAAGTAAAAAAACTTTGATATAAAAATGTCCTAATGTAAATATAATATAGTTTTATTTGGTGTCAAACGGTTATAATATTACTAACATTTATAAAAAAAAATCACTAATCTCATTTATGTATTCTTATATTCTATTTTAATAAAAAAATCATAATTTAAATTTATTTAACTATTTTTTTAAATTTATGACACTAATTAAACTAAACCCAAAATTAAAAAAGTTAAACCGTTTATTTTCAAAGATAATGATTGATTTGTAAATTTTTGATATATAAGTTGTGTATTGATATTAAATAGCATGGGGTGATATTAAGTATTTTACTATAATCCGCGTATCTAGAGTTCTCTCTTTGAAAAAGGGACCTCACTTCATTGTGAAGCATTTCCATTTAATTACACGCTCTTTGGACTTTGGTTTCTGTCCGCCTCAGACTCCTAATGGCAACAGCTGAAACTAAAACAGAACCTAAAGAAGTTGAAGAAAATTCAGCACCTCTCAAATACAAGGTACAAAGCATGGTTGTTTTTAACAGCATGCATGTCTCGTCTTTTTCTAATTGTTTTCATTTCTCAACGTGTTTCTTACATATCTCTCTGTGTTTTCAGATATGGGTTTTGAAAGTCTCCATCCATTGTGAAGGTTGCAAAAGAAAAGTCAAAAAAATCTTGCAGAACATTGACGGTAGTCCTTAAAGCCCAAATTCCTCGTACTATCTTCATTAAAGTTTGTTTTAATCTGGCTATTATCTCAATCATACATCTATTAACTGATTTTGTCATCTGGGCTTTGTAGTTACTGCTATTTTTAGTTATATTTTATTATTTTGTATCAAAGGGCAAAACTTTTGAGCTTTTGAAATATCCTGTTTTTCTCATTTTCTATTCTGGGTCGTGATTAATTTGTTGAAAATTCCACTACTTGTTGAACAAAAGTTAATAATTTTAACTGGTTTTCAGGAGTTTACAAAACAGACATAGACTTGAGGCAACAGAGAGTGACGGTAATTGGAAACATAGACTCTGAGACTTTAATAAGGAAACTAGTGAAGAAAGGCAAACATGCAGAGCTATGGCCTAAAAAGTCTAATTCGAAAAATAAAAAAAAATCTAAAATTAAGAAAAAAGAGAAACAAAGCGAACCAGAAGAAAGTTCTGAAGAAAGCAGCAATGAAGAAGAAAAAGCAAAACAGAGTAGTCTTAAAGAAACTGAGGGAGTCGAAGTACAAATCCAAGAACCTGGTAAGAACAAGGAAGGAAAGAAAACTGTCACTTTCCCATCCGGTAGCCAGGTACCTGGGGCTGAGAAAAATGAAAGCGGAGCTGAGAATGGTGATGGAAATGCCTCAGGTAGTGGAAGTGGTGGTAAAAAGAAGAAAAAGAAGAAAAAAGGGAAAAACGATAACAACAATGCTAATGTTAATGAGGGTGCACATCCTAGTGATGTACAACCAAGCAGTGGATCGCAACAACCACTTATTAAGCACCATGGTCAAGTTCATTCTGCACATATGCCTCGTATGGTTCTGGCTCCAGGGAATCAAAATCCTCCATGTCATTATGTGTATCAATACCCTCATGATGACTACTACCCGCCTCCAGTTTATGAGATGAGCTACAATACGGCGTACCCTACTAATAGATACAGTGCATCCTACTACTCTGCACCACCACCAACGTATTCTAATTCTCATGTTTATGATTACGAAATCGAAGTTGAACCTTCAGGCTATGATGGGAAGTCTTATTCATTAAGGCCGTCGGATTCCTTGGAGCTGTTTAGTGATGAAAATCCAAATTGGTGCTCAGTGATGTAATAGTACTAGTGGTCGGATTTGGGGGCAAATGACCACCTAGTCCTTGGGATTAACGAAGCTTTATACTGCTTTTATAAATTCATGGAAAGTTTTGTGATCTATACTAGATAGTGAAATAGCTTAAATTATAGGAAAAAGTACGATCACTTTAATTTATTGTTGTTCTTTTTCACTTTTTTTTTACTATCAATATTACTCCTAATAATTTAGGCGAAGGTAAATTTTAAAGTAACCACTTGATGATGTGTTCTGTTTTTTAGAATGATAGTAGTTTTTTTATTTTGAAAAAAAAAATTTATTAATCACAATTTAATAGATATAAATTATAATATTATTAATAATTATAATTGAATTCATCTCTATAATATTATTTTTTTCAAATACAAAATCTTATTGATTTTTTATTATTATTTACGATTCAAGATTATGTCATATATCATTATATACGAATAAAAAATAAATAATATCATTATTATATAAATAAATAGTTTAAGAGTAAATATTACAGTATATCCATATTCTTTTAGTAAAAAAGAGAGTAGATTATTTTTTTTTATATTATATACCCCATTGTTTTATATATTTTGTTTGTTTTTTTACGTGTCTTTCTTCAAGATTTTGGCATATTGGTTTATCATGTCAAAATTACTGATCGGTACTTTTTTTCTTTCATAAGCTATAAACAAGTTTGCACTTCCACATGCCTTGGGGGAAAAGATTGAAGCTAGTCGTTCCAAGTTTGTATATATGCTTTTGTTTTTTTTTGTAATTCATTTTTTTAATGAATCATTTGTGTGTTTTCTCTTGATTGTATATAGAAGATTTTTTAAGTCTAAAAGTAGGAGATTGTTATTTATAAAAGTGTTAATGATATGAAATTAATTATAATTGACAAATAGAATTTTGGATAATTTTTTCTTGTTTTGAATAAAATATCAATTTAATTGTATGATAAGATCTTTTCATACATATAATTTTATTTTTAATCATTTAAGAAAAAGAATATATTTTATTCATCATATGTTTTTTTCATAACTTAAACACATATTTTTTAAGGAGTTAAAAATAAAATCATATAAATAAGTGTATTATATATAATTGAGAATGTAAAATATTTAGAAGAATTGGTTGAATTTAAGTGTTTTATGTTTTTATTTCATTTTTTTAACTTTAATAAGTTATAATAGAAAAAATTAAATAAAAACATAAAAAATAATAATTTATTTATATCGTTATATTTTAATAATAATATAACTAAATTATTATAAAAAAAAATATGTGATATAAATATTATTTTTAAAATAAACATGAGACTTGCATAGTCACTCTAAAAAAATTAGCCAATTAACTCAATGGCATGTTGCTATATAAAATTTCTAAAATTAAAATCTCAATTATGAGTAATTAATGTAATTATTTTAAAAAATATGTAATTTTATATCACTTATGTTGTCTCTTTTGAGTTACTTATCATGTCACAGTATCAACTTAACGTGTGAATATTTAAGGTATGTTTGGTGTAATATTGAATTGATTAAATATATCGGTAAAAATCGTATAATATAATAAAAAAATTGATTATAAATATTGTAGAAAAAACAAGAAATAACTCTACACAAAAGAGTTCTCTAGTTTGTATTATTTTCTTCATGTTTTCATTACAATTGTATAGCTATTTATAAGGAAATTTTATTCCTTCAATTACTCTTTAAATTAAGCATTCCTTGATTTACTCCTTGAATTAAGCATTCCTTGTTTTACTCCTTGAATTAAGGATTCCTTGTTTTACTCCTTGAATTAAGGATTCCTTGTTTTACTCCTTGAATTAAGGATTCCTTGTTTTACTCCTTGAATTAAGCTCCTTGTTTTATTCCTTGAATTAAGGTCCTTGTGTTTATTCTTTGAATTAAGAACTAATATCCAATACTCCCCCTCAAGCTGGATCCAGAAGATTTATGGATCCAAGCTTGGACAAAAGTCGTTGAAATTGATGAGAAGCCAAGGGCTTGGTGAAGATGTCAGCCAGTTGGTCGAAGCTTTTTGTATAATGTGTCTGAATCACCTGTGATTGAACTTGTTCACGAACGTAATGACAATCAACTTCAATGTGTTTCGTCCTCTCGTGAAACACTGGGTTTGATGCTATATGCATAGCTGCCTGATTGTCACAAAATAAGGACATAGGAAGAGTTGTAGGAACACCTAAATCACACAGAAGACCTTTAAGCCATATCAACTCACACGCAGTTGAAGCCATTGCACGATACTCTGCTTCGGCACTTGATCTGGCAATCACAGTTTGCTTCTTACTCTTCCATGTGACCAAGTTTCCACCGACAAATGTACAGTAGCCAGTGGTGGACTTGCGATCAATTGCATTCCCTGCCCAATCAGCATCACAATACCCCATGATTTGTGTGTTGTCATTCTTCTTCATGATAATACCACGACCCACTGATCCTTTTAAGTAGCGTAAGATCCTTTTAACAAGGGTCAAATGCTCAAGTGTTGGGGAGTGCATGAATTGGCTCACAATACTTACAGAATATGTGATGTCAGGTCTGGTGATTGTTAGGTAGATTAACTTACCAACCAGTCGTTGGTAATAACTTATATCCCTGAGTGGCGTGCCCTTCAAGCTAGGTTTGAGCTTGCTGTCAAGAGGGGTAATGGCTGGTTTAGCATCGCTCATGTTAGCTTCCTTAAGCAAATCTAGGATATATTTCCTTTGGTTAAGAAAGAGTCCCTTGTGCGAGGTTGCCATTTCTATACCAAGAAAGTACTTCAATATCCCAAGGTCTTTAATTGCAAACCTTTGTTTGAGGGACTGTTTGAGGTTGAAAATCTCGTCAGCATTATCACCTGTAATTATCAGATCATCTACATAAATCAGCACAACCAATTTGCCCATAGCTCCTGTGCGAACAAATAGTGAGGAATCGGCATTGCTGCTTTTGAAACCAACACTAGTGAGAACTGAGCTTAGCTTGGCATACCAAGCTCGTGGGGACTGTTTCAAACCATAAATGGATTTGTGCAATTTGCACACTAAATCCAGTTCATTGCTTTGAGGATGCCCAGGTGGCAATTTCATATAGACTTCTTCTTTGAGATCACCATGCAAGAATGCATTCTTCACATCCATTTGGTACATGGACCACCCCTTGTTTACAGCCACAGACAGTAACACTCTTACCGTGTTCATTTTTGCAACAGGTGCAAATGTTTCTTTGTAATCCACCTCGAATGTTTGAGTGAATCCCCGAGCCACCAATCTTGCTTTATACCTCTCAATTGATCCATCTGACTTGAATTTGAGCTTATAGATCCATTTGCAACCCACAACTTTCTTGCCTTTTGGAAGTTTGGTGATGCTCCATGTGTTGTGTTGATCTAGGGCTTTAAGTTCTTCTTGCATGGCTTCCTTCCACACCTCTTGGCTGTTGGCCTCATGAAAGTTTTGAGGCTCACTGTAACTCGATATAGTGCTGAGGAATGCGGCATGGGTTGGTGTCACTCTCTTATATGACACATAATTTGAGATGGGATGTGTGGGTTTGTAGGTGACAAAGTCTTGAAGTCTTGTGGGAGGTTGCCTAACACGCATTGGATTACGTCGTGGAGCAGAAGGAGTTATCTCACACTCGTTCACATCTTGTACCATATTGTAAGGATCATCTTGATTATCACCATCTTCATGCAGTGTACCATTAAGACGAGATCCTTCATTGTTACTTTCAGTGAGAGATGCATCAATGTTGACATGCCTGGGATCTTGTTGTTGTGGAGCCTCAAGTTCGATTCTTGGTAATGGAAACACATCCAAGATGTCATCCCCTTGACTTGTGATTTCATGTGACTTGCTAAAAAAAGGGTTAGTTTCATAAAATCGAACATCTTTAGACACAATTAATCTCCTAAGTTGGGGATCATAACACTTATATCCCTTTTGTGTAGATGAATAACCAAGAAAAATACATTTAACAGCTCTAGGATCCAATTTATCTCGATAATGAGATTGAATATGTACAAAACAGATGCAACCAAAGACTCTAAGGTGTGAAAGGTTAATTTTCCTTCCTTTCATGACCTCTAGAGGAGACTTGAAATCTAAGACTCGACTGGGTAATCCTCTCACATGGTTTGTCATATGATCTGTGGCACCTGAATCTACAACCCAAAAATCATGCAACATATTTATTTTAAGAGCAGTTTTAAAGGCTTTTATGATACCTTGCATGTCCTCTTGTGGTATGAGTTTTGTATCTGCCAAGAAGCCCGCAAACTTGCCTAGCAATGCTGTCGAGTTACCTTCTTCTATGCTATCTACACAGTCAATTCTAGCTCCTCTTGTCTTGCTTTGAAGATACAACATAAACTCATTCATGAGTTCAGCTGGATTCGTTGTGAAGTTCTTGAATGGATCAGACCCATTAGAGGTAGAGGCAAAAGCATGATTAGCACGGAGTCCAGTACGATTCACTTTCTGTAAACCCTTATTCTTTATAAAATCAGGTTTTAATTCTGCATGTAGAATCCAACATGTGTCCTTAACATGGCCCGTATGGTTGCAATGTTGACACTTCAAGTTTGGATGCTTCCCTTTGTACTTCCTCTCGTTGGTTAGATAGGCTCTTGCCTCAGGTGAACTAGCCATTGTATCCTTGTTCATGACTTTCCTTCTTACTTCTTCACGTTGAATTGTCGCACATACATTGGTGAAGGAAGGAAGTTCAGTATTCATGAGTATATGGCATCGTATATCTTCATATGTTGAATCCAGACTGGACAAAAGTTGAAATATCTTATCTTCTTCCGCTCTCTTTCGTAGCAGAGCTACATCGGTTGTATGAGGACGATATATTTCCAACTCATTCCACATGCTTTTCATGCTTCCTAAGAGTTGTACAAAAGGCTTGCCATCTTGTTGCAGATCTGAGATGTCTTTCTTTAATTGAAAAACTCGTGCAGCATTATTTTGACTGCCATACATTTCCTTGACCGTCTCCCATAGTTGGTATGCAGATTCAGAGTAACTGAATATTTCAGCTAATTTACGTTCCATGGAATTTAGGAGCCATGACATAACCAGCTGATCCTTACTAAGCCAGGATTCATAGGTTGGTGAGGAAACATCAGGTACTTCGATGCTTCCATTTATGAACCCCAACTTGGACCTTCCACCTAGAGCCAGAGACACTGCTCTTGACCAAGGCAAGTAATTAAACTCATTCAACAAGACTGAGCTTAATCTTTGATTTGGGTTGACATCCACCTCATGCATATTCATGAAGGAAAGCACTGATGAACTTTCAGCTTCTGATCCTAGCGGCTTGTCTCCAGCCATTTCAAAGATTGAAGATGCTAAGATAATAATAAAGCAGAAGCAAGTTAATTTTCCTGCTTTGATACCATGTAGAAAAAACAAGAAATAACTCTACACAAAAGAGTTCTCTAGTTTGTATTATTTTCTTCATGTTTTCATTACAATTGTATAGCTATTTATAAGGAAATTTTATTCCTTCAATTACTCTTTAAATTAAGCATTCCTTGATTTACTCCTTGAATTAAGCATTCCTTGTTTTACTCCTTGAATTAAGGATTCCTTGTTTTACTCCTTGAATTAAGGATTCCTTGTTTTACTCCTTGAATTAAGGATTCCTTGTTTTACTCTTTGAATTAAGGATTCCTTGTTTTACTCCTTGAATTAAGCTCCTTGTTTTATTCCTTGAATTAAGGTCCTTGTGTTTATTCTTTGAATTAAGAACTAATATCCAATAAATATTTTAATAAAATCATTTATATTTAAAATAATTTATTATTATAAAATTTATTTAAATCATTATTTAATTTAATTTATAATTTTATTACATTTTAAAATTAAAAAAATATTTTTAATTTGAACTGAAAGAAAAAAAAATCAAAATATATAATTATATAATTAAAAATTCAATTTTTATATCATTTATGTATCTAATATGATTTAGACTCTACATCCGTTGGTGGGTTCAACACATTAACATATTTATCCTCTTTTAGCAGACCAAATATATATATATATATATTTATCTCTTACATGTATGCAATGAAAAGGAGGAGGATTCATCCATATTAGTATTATTTTCGGCTTAATTGTGAATTTGTGTGAGACACTAGCTTAAACATACACTAATTAACTTTCAATATCAATAAAGCACTCGCTAGATTTTGATTCTCTTGGCCGCTTGAAGTAATTTTACGTTCCATAGATTCTGAACTCAAACATAATCCAATTGTTATTATTCCTATACTTTTTGATGTGATTAGTATTTAAAGATTAATTTATAAGGTAAAATTAATCTATTTTTATATTAATTATCTTAATAATATATTATTATCGTATTATAATTTTTTTTATTTTTACTTCCCAATAAGTATTCCTCAAATAATATTATTTGGTTTTATAATTAAGTTCAGAATCTAACACAAGCAAATCAAATCAATTTTTTATAGTTTAGTTTTAACTTATTCCTAATTACCTTCAAGTTCAACATTATTGGATTTTAAAATTGACCTACCACTATGTTAGAGAATTTTATTTCATGCCATCAAATTCAAATCTAATCAATTCATAGATAAATCATATTTCCATATCCTTTGATTCCATGTGTTTTCCAAAGTCAATAAGCTATTATACCGAAAAATTAATACATTGGATAGGAGAATATTTATATAATATAAAAATTTATTTTTTTAATTAATAAAGATTCATCCAAAACTCATAATTTCGTTTCCATAAAAACCAAAACACTATATTTACCATTCTCAGAGTTTCAACGATATAAAATCTTATATATTTTTTTAAAAACACATTTAATATGTTATATATGATTTGAATTAATGTCATATATATTTTTGATTCAGATGTGAGGTTTTACATTTGGTGATACCATTTGAGTAGTAACAATTCTTATGAGGTATATATAAGACCTTGCATATCTTTAAAAACTATGTGTATTGTATTACATATATTCCGGATATAAGGACTTGCATATAGTGAGTTTGGTAGTGATTATAGAAACTCTAAGGAGATATTAATCCCATTTTATTCAAGTTATAAAATAAAAATCTTATGATTTTTTATTAGATAATTTAATATAAAATTATGAATTTTAAAATATATTATTATTAATTAGAAAAAATTAATTAATTTATTAAAAATTATTTAGCACAAAAAAAAACCCTCATTGAATAAGATTGACTAATACATTTAATTATAAACCTATGCCATCACTTGTTAATTTACTGCCTTACTTGCCAATAAAGGGCTGCTCAACAATTAGAAGGCCTCAAGTGCTGAAATTTGGGTCTTTTTATTGGAAGTCAACTCGAATCAGTCAAGTGGCATGCCCTTAACACATGAATGAAAAAGGATAAGATAAAAAATAACTTAAGTTATATTCTTCTAATTAAAAAAAAAGGTCAATCGAGGCCAGAGAGAATTGCATCTTCTTTGTTACCATTTGGTTAGCCATTCCATTATCTTGGAATCTGATACCTTCAATCAAATCCACATGATTTTGTGAAACTTGTTACTCAAGACTAAATAACCTAAATATATAATTAAATATAAAAAATATACATATTATAAAATAAATATATTTTTAGATTATTTTGGTATTAACATGAATACTATTTGCATCTATTCTTGACTTTTTATTAATTATTTCTATAAGTATGGTTATTTCAACCAAGTTTAATGATTCTATGTATTTCAAAAGGAAAAAAATCAAAAATACCCCCAAGGTTTTCAATATCTTCAAAAATACCCTTAACATTTAAAATAAAAACTACAATACCCCTAAGGTTTAAGGTATCTTCAATAATACCCTTATTATTTAACAGAAGCGTCAAAAAGTCGTGAAAAATCAAATCAATATCTGAAAAGTCTTTTCTACCCCTACCTATATAGTTTTTGAATATTATTGTTGAGAATATTATCATAAATACCCTTAAGGTTTTGTTTTTCTTCAAAAATACCCTTATTATAATAATTAATTTAATTTTATCAAAAATACCTTTATTATAATAATTAATTTAACTTTATCAAAAATACCCCTGTTACAATAATTAATTTAACTTCATTAAAAATTTCTCAGTTATAATATTTAATTTATCTTCATCAAAAATACCCTTATTTCTTAATAACACGATATAAAATATTTTTCAAAAATACCCTTGAAGATAAATTAAGTTAATAAAGCAAACAATATCAAGTTAAATATTTTTGGAAAATATTTTATATCATGTTATTGAGAAGTAGAAGTATTTTTGATGAAGATAAATTAAATATTGTAGCAAATACATTTTTGATGAAGTTAAATTAATTATTGTAGTAGAGATATTTTTGATAAAGTTAAATTAATTATTATAGTAGATGTATTTTTGATAAAGTTAAATTAATTATTATAATAAGAGTATTTTTTAAGAAAAGTAAAACCTTAAGGGTATTTGCGATAATATTCTGAACGATAATATTAAAAAAGCTATATAGGTAGGGGTAGAAAATAATTTTTTAGATATTGATGTGATTTTTCATGATTTTTTTATGCTTATGTTAAATAATAAGGGTATTTTTGAAGATACCTTAAACCTCAGGAATATTGCAGCTTTTTTTAAAACGTTAAGGGTATTTCTGAAAATATTGAAAATCTCGGGGTTATTTTTGATTTTTTATCCCGCGGGAATAATATATGTATAAGGGTGAGATTACCATTTTGCCCCTAATGTTAAACGGAGATATAACACTGATAACGTTCATGGGCATTTTTGATATTAAATAAAGCTTAAGGGTAATTTTGAAGAAACGTAAAACCTCAGGGGTATTTATGATAATAATCCATTTCAAAACAATAATGTCATTATATTCAATAAAAATTAACAAAATTCTCAAATTTATAGATAAAAGCATGCCAAAACAAAACCAAAAATATATCTAAGTCACAACTCACACTAGAATAACTCTATGCTAGAATATAATACCTTATATCTAAAATCTGTATTAAAAAAACTACAATTATAATTGGCTTTAATAAACTAGATTAAAAATAAAAGAAATAATTATCTACATATAGTACCAATTTCTAATATAATTAATTAATATTAATTTTATAATATTAATATTATTTTCTATTTTTTAGATTTTTCTTACAAATGTTTTAGATGAAATAAAAAATGTGTACAAAAAATTAATTATTCAAAAAATTGGATTTTATTCTAAAAATATATATTAATTACATGTAATTATGTGTATAAAAAAACATTATATTGATATAATTTCAGTTTCAAGGTAAAATAAATACTCCCCTTATATATAATGAATTACATTTAATTTTATAAAAACAAAACCTTAAAATTTTATAAATAACAAATAAGCATGATTTTAATTATTTATCTATGAAATGTACATCTTTCGCTTACACTTGATATAGGTGTTCAACTTGCTTACACACATCAAGATGAGTCTTAGAGTCTAGTTCTTGCTACAAGTCTAATTGATTAAATTAGACTTGCTCAAAGTTTATTTGTTTCTTCTCCTACGAATATTTGTTTGTCTGTTAAACCAGACGAGAACAATTATATGATATGAAAAGATCAATTATTAAGTTACATTACAACTTATAACTTTGAATGTATAATGTATAGTTCTCTATAAGTTCCATTGAAATTCATTAGAACCTCGATAAATCCAACCTTATCAAGTTGGAGTCGATTGAACTCAATAATGAAATAATGGATCTATAACTCAGTTTTTGTGAGTATACTTAGTTATCTAAGCAAGAAAATGACAACAAAAGATAAGTGGGTTACTCTAAAAGTAGAAGAGTTCTATTCGATTAATAGTCATGGATTGAAGGCAACAACTTCAACTCTTTAAGAAATATAGTTTAACTGCTTTATAGTATTTCATCAAAGCCAAAACAAAAATCAGTAAGTAAAAGAAACTCTTAAAAAGTATAGTGATTCAAACTGTGTAGATTCTGGTATAAATGATGTAATTTCTTGTAAATTATGTCAATTAGCTAAGTCTCATAAACTTTCTTTCTTTCATTTGCATGAAAGATTGGTTACACCTCTTGAGTAGTTATATCTTGATTTATGGACTACACCAAATGATGCTTATACTCCGTTAAATACTTCTTATCAATAGTAGATGATCACACTAGATTTACTAATATTTTCTTGCTTCATTTCAAAGATCAAATAACTAGTTCATTTTTGTTGTTTAAGGTCATAATTAAATCACAATTTGATGCTAAGATAATGTCATTGCAAACAGATGATGGCATTGAATTTAAGTCATTGGTTCCTGCTTTGAAAAATGAAGTTATTGTTTATATACTCATATGTCCTTATATTTCATAGTAGAATAGGGCAGTAAAATATATGCATTATCGAATAATTGAAAGAGGTTTGGATTTTCTATTTATAGCACCCTTATTAATCAAATTTTAACATTTTACCATATAAATAGTTTTTTATCTTCTTAATCGATTGTCAACTAAAGTTCTTAATAGCATGTCTCTATATGAGGTATTTTTTTAAGAAGTCTCTTGATATTAGTTCTCTAACGGTTTTTTGATGTTAATGTTTCTCATGTGTTTGAGCTTATATTACACACAAACTAGAATCTCGTTCTGTAGAGTATGGTATAACTTCAATCAAAAAGGTTTCTTATGCTTAGATTTGGCTTCTTCTAAAATCTATGCAAGTAGACATGTGGTTTTTAATGAAAATTTGTTCCTTTTTTCTACCACTAGTTGTTCTATGTCAAATATTGTTCCTTCTTCTCCTTCTATTATTTTTGTCCCTTCTTCATTTCAAGTCGACCATCATTTACCTAATTTACTTTCTATGTTTGAGTCACCCAATCCAAATATAATGTCTCTTTATGTGAGTTCTATTACTCTATCACATATTTCTTCTCCTATCTCTTCTCAATCTCTAAGATTTGATTCCTCACCACTTGTGTTGTATTTTGATGGTGATGATTCAGTACTTAATGATGTTGTTGAACATTATCCTAGAAATCAACTAGCTTTAGTTCCTAGTATTGACACTCAATCCTTTATTAATCCTCTATCTTCTTCTAATGATCTATCTCTTGTAGTGCATTTACCATCTTTGTCTATCACTTCTCTTAATCCATCTGTTGAATGTTCTAACACCCATTATATGTTTACAAGGTCCAAAGTATATGTGTATAAATCTAAAAACTTCACTGCAACTTTGTGTTCCATAGGCATTTTGTTTGAACCTAAAAGTTATAAATATGGTTTCAAAATTCAAGAATAGAAAATTGCTATGCAAAGGGATATAGATGCCTTGTTAGCAAATGATACATGAGAATTAATTGCGCTACCAACATGTGTACATCCTATTTCTTCAAATGGATATTTTGGGTCAAGTTCTTGTCTAATAGACTCCTTGATAAATATATAACTGATTTAATGGTTGTAGGGTTCTTATAATCTTTTGGCATCTTATCAAGAAATATTCAGTCCCATTATTAAAACCACAACAAGTAAGTTGTGTTCACTATAACACTGTCAAATGGGTGAAAAGTGAGACAGATTGATGTTAATAATGTCTTTCTATATGGTAATCTTATTGAGGATGTCTGTTTGTGTGAACCACCTAATTTTGAGAGCTATACTTCTAATCTAGTTTGCAAATTGAGAAAGGCCTTATATGGGTGAAAAGTGAGGCAGATTGGGTTTTGTTGTGATAGTTATTTGTTCACTAAACTTAAAGCTAATGTAATGATCTTCATTCTTATCTATGTTAATAATATTTTAATCATAAGGACTCAATCTGATTTAGTGTATCAACTCATTAATGATCTCAATGTCAAGTTTCTCTTAAGGATCTTGACCTATTTTACTATTTTTTTAGGAGTAGAGACTTATTTTATTGTTGATTATTTGTACTTATCTCAACAATAATACATCAAGGATCTATTGGAATCAACAAGTTTGATTGATACTAAACCAGTTGCTACCCTAATGAGCTCAGGCAATTTTTTGAGTAAATATGATGTTAACAAGCTATGATAATTTTTATCTTATCCAACTAATATCTAGTGGTTAACTGCAAAGAGGCTCTTGTGTTACTAAAAGGTTACCCATATGATCATTGCAATACAGTGGTTATTGTGTGTTCCTTAATAAATGCTTAATTTTTTTGCACTCTTCTAAGCAAAATGTCATTCTCGTTGTAGCAATGAGAGTGAGCATAGAGCATTTTCAATTGCTTTTGTTGAAATTATCTGGTTACATTCTCTTGTAGCTAATTTGTTACATACTGATAACATTAGTGAACAAAACATTAGTGCACAATCTCTATCCTACAATCCTGTCTATCATGCTCGAACTAAATATATTAAAGTGAATCATCAATTCATAAAGAACTACATAGTTGATGGAAAGCTTGATATTTTGCATGTCTCCTTCTCATATCAAGTTTCAGATGTCATAACTAAGCCTATTCCTATAGCTCCTTTTCTTTCTCTTCGGCTCAAACTAATTGTGTTATCACAACTATTGGTTCGAGAGGGTTGTTAAGGTTAATTAAAAGTGACATTAAATGTAATATTAATTGGTTAAGAGTAACTTGGGATTAGGATTTGTTATAACTAATTACACATGGGTTAGTAGTAGTCTGTGGCATTCGGTTACAATGCTCGCATATAAATAAGCCTTGTGTAGAAGCAATTGTAATTCATTCTTTCATTCACACAATTAACAAGATAATCTTCATTCTCTTTCTTCTTGTTTTTTTATTTTGTTCATCTTATCATCTTGAGCTGGGAAATAGTAAGACTTCAATTTTTAACATAATTAATCTAATTTTTTGTTTGTTTGTAAGAAAATTATTCCAAATACTAAAGCTTTTTAAGAAAACAACTTCAATTTTGTATAATATGCCTACCTTTTGTTCACTTATATCTATAATTTATAAATATATTGTGTATAAAGTGAACGTAGGTATAAAAAGAGAATATATTAGTCTATCAAACTTTTCAATGTTATTAGTGATGTTCTTTTTCTTCAATTATTAAATGCAAGTATGATTAACTATTTTAATTTACGAATAAAAATTAAATAATTAATTTTGTAATTTATAATTCATTGTAAAAATAAATAATTTTTATTTAGTAATTTAAAAAAAGTTAAAAAACACTTACAAATTATTTGAAAACGCTTTCTAATTTTTTCTTTAAAAACTTCAAAAATTAAGAAAAGTTATAGTTATTATTTTTTAAAAAAATTAATATTTTAATAATTTTCTTTCAATATTCTTGATTACAATAATACCACTTAAAAAATCTTTGCTTAATTTTAAGGTATTATTATTAAAATATAGTATGATTAATAAATTTTTAAAAATAATAGTTTTTTATTTAGATTTTAGATTTTTAATTGTTTTATTTTCATCGTATTTTTTTTAGAGTAAATAAAATCTTATAATTTTTACATGTATAAATAATAAAAACAATTATGAAAAATAACTGATGATTTATATATCTTTTCTTATTGGGGAGGCATACCTAACTTTCTTTTGCTCCTGTTAATTAAATTATACTTAAAAGAAAAGTACAAAACATTAAAATATGATATATTATAATTTAATCATAAAAATAATATTATTTTTATTTAATTTATATATTTTTATTATTAAAAAATATTTATTATTTTATATTTAATGTTAAAATATAATTATTTAAATATATTTAATATTAAAAATTATTTAATTTAATTAAATTATATTTAAAAAGTTTATTTATCATTATAAATTTTAAACTTATTATTATTGTAAGTAATTTTTCAAGAATAAAGGTTATAGGAAAAGCCAAACATAAATTTTATTGTGTCCACGATAATAAAGAAACATCGGAAACTAAAAAATCTTTTTTATTTATTTTTTGGGTACGAATTACTAAACATTCACGCAAATATATATCGTTAATTTATCACCCAAAATAATATATGGGCTTTGCTCGAAGATGCTCTTTTCTCCGTCACCGAGCTTTGCGTTTTCAAGCTTTGTGTATCGATCGAGAGTTATGCTTCTATAGCCAATCGTCTATATTTGTTCTTGTTTTTTGCTCTCAGTATTTGTCATCATTCCTGCTACTATTCTTGATCACGATTATCAGAATTTTACTTCTCGAAAAATTAGGATTACATTATTTTTTTGATGCTAGAATTCTAGCAAAGGTTTTCGGATCATCTTTATCTCTAATCTATATCATAAACATCTCCGCAAAAAGCTCTCTCATTAGGATATAGTTTGGTTCATCTTCTATAGTTTATTATTATGACCTTATGTTTCAAGTAATGATCGTGCGACACTTAGTATCGTCTGTTCCACTAAGTCTACTTTTGAATCCGAATGAAATTATAAAGAGATTAGAAAGAGAGTTTGTAAAGAATGTCTTGTATTGCTATACACAGATTTTATCTTACAATTTCACAAGGATGAATATAAATGAAGACTAATAGGTCTATTTATAATGTATCACCAAGCTTAAGACTATGTCACATCTTTCTAGATTTTTCTAGTTCTAAAATATACAAGAATGTTCTAGGTCTATTTATAATGTATCACCAAGCTTAAGACTATGTCACATCTTTCTAGATTTTTCTAGTTCTAAAATATACAAGAATGTTCTAGTTTTATGTATAATATGTCACAAGGTTCTAGAACCTTCTAGCCAACTCTAGAGTCTTCTAGGTTTGTCTATCTCATTCATGCAAGTTTTAAAATGTTCTGTAAGCTTCCAATGGCTTCTACATCCTTCATGAACCATCCGGCATGTTCTAGAATATTCTAGCTCATTCTAACACCCTCCAGCGTGTTCTAGAATATTCTAGGGTCTTCAAAGCTTGAGTTGAGTCCATCCAACTCTAGCTTATTCTAGACATCTTTAGGCCACTCTAGAACCTTCCCATGTAGAAAAGTCTAGATCCTTTAGGCAAGCACCATTTATTTAGATTTTACGGGGCATTTTGAGCGAGACATGACACCCTCCCCCACTCAAGTTCGCGACGCCCTTGTCGTGCCTTCAAGCTTGAACCTCTTTATATGATCTTTGAATTGCCACAAAGAATCTTCAGGTTCCCAGTTTGCTTATATATCCGGGGCATTCTTACACTTGACCAAGTATTCCCTATAACTTGGTACACCCCTGCGTCGGATTAGGCGATCCGCCAAGATTGATTCCACTTCTCTGTCAAAGGAAGTTACCACTGCAGTAGGTGCCCTCTTGGATTCTCCCTGACTTATGTCTTCCTTGTCTCCATGATAAGGTTTTAGCATGCTTACATGAAAAACAAGATATATTTTAAGCTTTAGAGGGAGTTGTAGCTTGTAGGACACCTTATCGACTTGCTTGAGGACTGGAAATGATCCTTCATACTTCCTCACCAACCCCTTATGAACCTTCCGTAAGGACTTGAACTGATGTGACAATAGTTTGACAAGGACCAAATCTCTTTCCTGAAATTCCACCATCCTCCTTTTCTTGTCAGCCTATTTCTTCATCTTCTTAGACGTCTTGTTCAAATAGGCTCGGGTCAACTCAGCTTGTTCGTGCCACGCCTTGGAAAATTTGAAGGCATCAGGACTCTTCCCTTCATAACTTGTGGCCAAGACATAATGAGTCATGGGTTGCTGCCCCATGACGATCTCGAAGGGACTCTTCATGGTAGACTCGCTCCATTGTAAGTTGTAAGAGAATTGGGCTACATCCAACAACTTCGCCCAATCGTGTTGGTTGGCACTAACAAAGTGCCTAAGATACAGCTCCAACAATGCATTGGCATGTTCCATTTGTCCATCGCTTTGGGGATGAAAGCTTGTAGAGAAGTTCAAGTCTGATCCCAACAACTTGAACAATTCAGTCCAAAACTTGCCAGTAAATCGTGGGTCTCGATCACTCACGATATTGGATGGAATTCCCCAATGCTTCACAACATGCTTTAGGAACAACTATGTCGTCTCATCCGTCATGCAATCCACTAAGGCAGGTATAAATGTTGCATACTTGCTGAAGCGATCAATGACTACTATAATACTCTCAAAGCCCTCTGATTTTGGCAGGGAAGTGATGAAGTCCATAGAGACACTCTCCCACGGTCTCTCTAGAATAGGCAGTGGCTCCAACAAACCTCTAGGTGCATGTTGCTCTATCTTGTCCTATTATCACACAAAACAAGTCCTCATATAGGCTTCAACATCGTCTCGTAGTTGAGGCCAATAGTAGATTGACTTGATCAAAGCAAGGATGTGCCTCATTCCTGGGTGTCCAGCCCATAACAAATCATGGCACTCCTTGATAAGCTCATTCCTTAAGCTCCCCCATTTTGGCATAAAGATGCGATTCTGCTTGGCATAGAGTAGTCCATCACTCAGCCAGAATCGCCTTGTCTTTCCTTCCTTGATGAGGGCAATGAGGTTTTGAGCAAGGGCATCATGCTCCAATCCTTCTTTGATCATTTCCAATAAAGGAGTACTTGGCCTACTCAAGGTTGTTAACTCCGTCTTTCGACTCAACGTGTTAGCCACCATATTTGCCTTATCGGGCTTGTACTCCAACCTGTAATCAAACTCCGCCAAGAAGTCTTACCACCTCACTTGCTTGGAACTCAACTTATTTTGAGTCTGGAAGTAGCTTGTTGCTACATTGTCTGTCATGATAACAAAGTGAGAACACCCTTAGGCAATGAATGATAGCTATCATTTCCTTTTCTTGCACAGTGCATCGGCATTCAGTGTTATTAAGCTTGCGGCTCTCATAAGCTATCGGACACCCTTTCCTGCATCAACACTCCACCAATGGAAAAGTCGGAGGCATCGGTATGCAGCTCGTATATCTTGGAAGGGTCTGGTAGGCAAAGCACTAGTTTTTCACTAATGACCTTCTTCAAGTCTTCGAATGAGGCTTGGCATTCGCTTGTCCATTCCCAAGACTTGTTCTTTTTGAGCGGATCAGTTAGTAGGGTTGCTCTCGTTGAGTAGGACTTGATAAATCTTCAGTAATAGTTCACCTGTCCAAGGAAAGACCTTAACTCGGGAACCTTGGCAGGAGGTTCCCATTCTTGAATGACTTTCACCTTACCTTCATCCATCATCAATTTCTCATCCTTTATCTTGTGCCCCAAGAACATCACCTCATCTTGGGCAAAGAAACATTTCTCTTTCTTGACATATAGCTCATTTTCCCTCAAGACCTCGAACACCTTCTTCAAATGCTCTAGATGTTCTTCCATAGCCCGACTATATATCACGATGTCATCAAGATATACTACCACAAACCGATCGAGGTAGGGATGGAAATTCTTGTTCATCAAAGTGCAGAAGGTGGCTGGTGCATTTGTGAGACCAAATGGTATGACAAGGAACTCATAGGCACCGTAACTGGTCACACATGTGGTCTTGGGCTCATCCTCTTTGGCTATACGTACCTAGTAGTATCCCGATTGCAAGTCCAATTTTATGAAGTATCTAGCATTCCCCAATTGATCAAACAAATTAGCAATAAGTGGGATAGGATACTTGTTCTTGATTGTGATCTTATTTAGAGCTCGATAGTCGATGCACATCTGTAACGAGACATCCTTCTTCTTCTGAAAGAGAACCGGGGTATCAAATGGGGCTTTGGAGGGCCTTATGAAGCCAGAAGCCAGCCTCCAGCAATTCATCGAGTTGCTTCCGCAATTCTACCAACTCTGAATTCACCATTCGATAAGGGCTCATTACTGGTGGCTTAGTGCCAGGTTCCAACTCTATTTCATGGTATACCTCCCTCCTTGGAGGTAACCGCTTTGACAATGCCTCAGGCATCACGTTATTGAACTTGTCTAGGATAGCTTGCACTTCCATCGGCAAGCTTGGCTTTGGTGATGCCTCTTCATCATCGTATTCCTTTAAGATGGATAAATAACTCTCTTCGTCCCTCTTCAATCCCTTCTTGAACTGAAGTGCTGAGAGAGCTTGGGTAGTAGGTTTGGTGGTCCTCTCCGTCAGCACCACACAAGCCTTTGTTCCATCCATGATGCACATGGAGTTTGAGCATGGTACAAGGAAAGTCCTAACCTGGTCCAAGAACTCCATGCCGAATACAACAGAGAAGTCATCCATGGGCGCCACTGATAAGTCCACTTGGCTAGTCCAAGCACCAAGACTGACCTTAACCCCACAAGCAACTCCAACCAATGGTAGTGCTGCCGATTTAACTACTTTGAGAAATCCCCCACTATGGACTACCTTCAGGCCGAGTCTCTTTGCTTCCTATACTGAAACAAAGTTGTGAGATGCACTTGTGTCGACCAAATCCTTGGCGACCTTCCCGTTGATGGCTGCATCTACATACATCAAACCTTTGGGGGGTTTTGGGGGGCTCTACATTGCACCAAGTAAGCGTAAAGAACCCATCTTTGCACCTTCGTCCGACTCGCCTCCATCCTGGTCATGAGTGGAAGCAACTAAGGCACCCAAGGCCTTCCTTTTCGGACATTCCCGTGCCCAATGTGGTCCATCGCATATAAAGCACGTCACATGGGGCTTTGAGGCACCACGATCCTCCTTTTCCTTCCCCTTATCTCATGGTTTGAATGAGGAGTCATCTTTATGATTCTTGGGTCCCTGAATTTTAGCGTGGCTTCCCTCACTTTTTCCTCCAACAAACTTTTTTATCTGTGGCTTTTGAACTATCCTTGTTTGTGGAGTAGTCAATAAAGCTTTTCGCAATCGTGATAGCCGAAGACAAGTCTTGGACACCACGTCTCTTGAGCTTAAGGTTAGCCCACGATTGGAGACCATCCATGAACAAGAATAGGGCATCCTTGTCTGATGTGTCAGGAACTTTAAGTAGCAAAGTTGTGAACTCCTTCATATAATCCCTTATACTACCTGTCTACTTTAACTGCCGCAGTCGGCCTCTTACCTCTTCTTCAGCATTTATGAGGAAGAACTGCATTTTGAACTCCCTTTTGAAATCTTCAAAGGTATCAATTGTGCAAACCCATCATTGCACATCTCCATGTATTCGTATCCACTATAACAAAGTAGTGTCGGACAAATACATGGCAGCAGTTCGGATCTTACTAGCATGGTCCATTATGCCAGTAGCCTCAAAGTATTGTTCCAGTCCCCATAGGAAGTTCTCAACTTCCCTAGCATTCCTAACACCATTGAAGGTCTTAGGCTTGGGAACATCCACCCTCTTAGCTTCAATGACAGTGGTTGTGCTAGTTCCCGCGGTCATTGCCCGCTTACATAGAGCTATATCACCACCCATGTCTTCCACTCTAAGCAAGACATTAGCAACTTCTCTTTAGACTAGATCCCTTACCTTGTCAAGTTCAGCCTTTAACTCTTCAATCTCTTGCCTTAACCCACCGTCTAGTTCGTTGAGGGACATCTTAACCACTGCATGGATCTCCATATACTCGGCCTCCAAGCCATTGCAACGTTCCTCTAAGTTGTCCACCCGGTCGAACAGCTCCCCTAAGCTGTCCTACGCACTCCCAACTCGTGCTTCTAAGCTAGAAAGCATGTCTTTCGACTTGGCCCGAGATTCCTTTGATGGTTTCCAAACTTCCTCACGCCCACGTTCCATAGGTGGAACATCGACGCTTGGTGTAGATGGGGCAGCGTTCTTCATTATGCCAAAGGTAGAAATGCTTCAACCAAAAGCTCTGATACCAAACTATCACGACCTTATTTTTCAAGTAGCAATCGTGCGGCACTTAGCACCGTCCGTTGCACTAAGCTTGCCTTCGAATCCAAATGAAACTCCAAAGAGACTAGAAAGAGAGTTTGTAAAGAATGTTTTGTATTGCTCTAGAGAGAGTTTATCTTACAATTTCCCAAGGATGAATACAAATGAAGACCAATAGGTCTATTTATAGTGTATCACCAAGCTTAAGACTATGTCACATCTTTCTAGATCCTTCTAGTTCTAAAATATACAAGAGTGTTCTAGTTTTATGTACAATATGACACAAGGTTCTAGGACCTTCTAGCCAACTCTAGAGTCTTCTAGGTTTGTCTAGCTCCTTCATGCAAGTTCTAGGATGTTCCGTAAGCTTCCAGTGGCTTCTACATCCTTCATGAACCATCCGGCATGTTCTAGAATATTACAGCTCATTCTAACACCTTCCAGTGTGCTCTAGAACATTCTAGGGTCTTCAAAACTTGAGTTGAGTCTATCCAACTCTAGTTTATTCTAGACATCTCTAGGCCACTCTAGAAACTTTTCATGTAGAAAAGTCTAGATCCTTTAGACAAGCACCATTTATTTTGATTTTACTGGGCATTTTGAACGGGACGTGACATTACGCGGTCTTTGCTACTCACCAATTATTACTCTCGCTATTCTTAACATATTTTTTTTTTCATTTGGCGTTGATCTAAACGAGTGTTGTTTCTATTACCAATTTTTCCTTAATCATTCCCTCGTACACGCGAATGCTCATCAATGGTCTCTCCAACTATCTCTATTCCAATTTTTGGTGAATGGTTAAGAGCTGGTTTTGATACCCCTTCTTTAATTACTCATCACTGGACTTCTTAATTAGCTGGTGTCTGCCCAATTAAATACTATGTATCATCTTCAACTTGCAAATGTTCATATGGCTTTGAATCTACCTCTGAGAGTGATCATGCAAGCAAGGCTTCGTTCTCTATCTCACAAAGAAGAAACCATTTCTCAAAGAGCTGACAGAATCAATCATTAAGCTCAATCCATTATCCAAATGGTTCACTCTGCAGATATTAATGAATTCATAAATTTGTATTCATGAATGGCTGTCATACTTTGGAGAAAATTCTACTGATGACAATCCCCGTTACAAGATTTTGTCCAAGCTTATTGGTTTCGATCTAGCTATAAATATGAATTCTGTTCATAGGAAATTGAGATGTACTCAGCTCCTTCATCTTTGTGTGAAAGTTAGTTTGGGCTCTTTCTGAGTGGAAGAAAAAGAACGAAAGAGTAAACATAAATTTTTACATTTTTTTATATTTAACTTTCTATTATAAGCTTTCAAATAGTAAACATAAATTTTATTTTGATAAAATAAATGCTCAAAAATATTATTTTATTAATATGATATATAATTATCATTTATGATGTAAATAAATTTCCATATAATGTTTGTTGATTAAGTTTTAATGATATAGTAAGTAAATCGTTTGTATATAAATAATTCAAGGTAATTTAGATCGATTTAGAACAATTAATTCTTATTTAGTTGTATTCGAACAATTATTTAATAAATTGAATTAAATTTAATTTAAATTACCATGGATATTTGATATTGTATTTTCGTCATGCCAATTTGCCCAAGTGATTTGGTTTTTGATTAATGGATGAATTAACTGTTTAGGTAGTGTTTGATTATACTCCTGTCTCTTAGAATCTATTTTTTTCTAAAAAATATTAAAATGGAAGATAATTTTATAATTACATTATTTCAATTAACAAAAAATCAATATTAAACAGAGACTCTCAATATATCATTTTCTGTATGTTTAGAAGAAGTAAACAAGAGGATAACAACACGCCTTTGTTGTTAAGAAAATATTTAAAGGATTAGGTGAAGAGAGAGAGTACTGAGAGCCAGCTGGCATTAGGAGAGTTGGTCATGGATGATTGGGAACGCGCAAACACTGTCATAGCGATCTGTGACTGGCCCACTATTCAACGTCTACGTACAGGTAACGTCGGCGCTCCCTCCTTAAGTAACGCCATCAGCTTTTACTAGGGAATTGTTAGGGGCTTTTTTTTTAAATACCTTTTGGGTTGGAGATTCGAGCCGGTTGATATTTTAAAAGAGTAATAATAATGTCTTCCCCAATTGTATTAAAATAAATTATTTAATAATTATTTTTGTTATTAGTGACGATATATATATATTTTTTTTGTTAATTAATTTGATACATTAATCTTTTTTGAACTTTTATATTATAATTTCTAATATTTAAACGTTAATTTTATTATAATTCTTTAATTTTAATATTTAGATTTCAATAAATTATATACTATTATTTTTCATATCAATAAATATTTAAAATTAACAAATATAAACAACAATAAATAATAATTACTTACACGATGAAATTCATTAATTTTCACATCCAAACTATTCACAATATTATACATACAATACAAACTCTAATGTAAAAATAAATTATAATAGATAAATAATTAAATAATATACAATTGATGTCTCATAAAAATAAAAGAAAAATAAAAGAGAGTATTTGGTATAAAAGTGTTTTGTATGAATTTCGCTAAAATGTCTAAACTCTAATGACATACAAAACTTGTTTATCTCACGTTAATAAATTAGAAGACAAAATCTAATTTTAAAATATTATCTAAAATGAAAAAAAAAAGTTATTCTTTTATATAAAATTAGAAATATAATAATAAACAATAAAGTAAGATATAGAAATTCAAATCTTTGATACAAAGTATCTATTACAAAATAGATAAAGAAAGTAAAATACTTAAATTATCCATAAAAAACATATAAAAAATCAAATTCTAACAATGTTTTAAGATTATATCTCAAAGTACAACATAGTTTCTAAAATATCAATAAAACATGAATATTAAAATGAATCATGATTTAACCTCCAATTCAAAACACTAATGTGGTAAATGAGTTTATTAAGGTATGTTATTTACCTAACATGTCTACAAATAAGAAAACAAAGTATAAACTATAAATTAAATTACAATGATAAATATAAATATATATAGTTTATCATACTTATCTAGTTTTAAGTGGCTTAAATATATTCACTTCATCTATATATTGAGAAAGAACTTTATCCACTATAATTTGAATAGCATCCATTTTTGCAACAGCTTTGAAAGCTTATGATTTTATCATCTTAGGTCACAAAGAACTTGTATATGGATCAATTACACATATCCTAGTACTAAAGGCTAATTTATATACAATTGTAGAGAATAGTAATTCTAAGACATCTCATGCAATTTTAGAAAGGATAGGTTAGCTTACAATATTTTATCTCCACCACAATAAAATGTTAAAATCAACCATAACAGGATTAACACACTGATCAACCAAATATATTTCTATCTTTGATTTTGTTTCCAAATAGTTATCATTCTATAATTGTTGTAAATATAACAATTGACAAACATTCAAGGTTAGTGCATCTTTTCCTTTTCAATTTTTCGTGTCATTGCAAATTACAATGGTTGGATATCACTTGAAGATGACCCATCATTTTTATTCTTTTACCAGTATCATAAGCTTTAAACAACTTATGCAAATATAGTTCATATTTTGGCAAAAAGTCCACAAAATAAATAGTGATAGAAACCTTTTGCTTAGAGTGTGATAAAAAAAATCAATTATGATTTTTCCTCTAAGAAAATATCATAAACATCTTGAGCAATTGTATTACGATATGGTATTTTAAATTTAGACATAGCAACTTCACATAATTATTCAAAAAAAATTAGTTTGCTACCAATATTATCTTTATTAACTTGAAAATTTAAAATTTTCTACTTCTTAGAGTCATTGTCTTTTTTGTAATTGGGACAAACTTCCAAATATTTTCGACAAGTTAAACACCCATTCTACTTAATATTAGTGCAATACTCTCTCTTATGTTTGGAATAAAGAGATATAAAGTGTTTCCATATATCAGATGGCAACTTTCTAGGCTTGTTCTTTTGTGATATTTTTGCAGACGATTTTGGTGGTAAACTTCTGTTAATAGGTATTGGTTGAGTTTGTGATACTATTTATTGAGTAAGTGGTTGTGATGTATCTTCTTAGGTTGGCATGGTCTCAATATTTATTGGAATGGTAGCAAAATCCATAACGTTCTTTATCAATAAAATATGTTACTCGTAAATAAAGAGATCATTGATTAACATCCATCAACTTAAATTATTCTAAAAAATAAAATAGAGCATGGTTATGTCAATATTTTTCAATATATTATTATATGAGATAGAATTTGTTGGATTTATTTGGATAAATACATGATTGCATATTTGAAATGTTTTATATGATTGTGTCATTATTTTTCTCTAATTTGTTAGATGAGTTCAGGTTCATCGGATATATTTGGATAAATACATAATTGGATTTTTGCAATAGTCATACCATGCTTTAAATCTTTAGGATAATCTTATTTCTCTGTTTTATTAGACTATTAGTCATAGCAAAAGATATAGTAAAAAAAATAGAATATACTTTCTCTAAAGCTTTGTTTTGAATTCAAATACATGGTCTTGTATATGAATATATGACATAAGAAAATGCATTTTTTATTGGAGAAATAGTGGAGATGGATAATGAGGCTAATAGACAAAGTAGTTTTCAACATTTCCTTAGAGTACCACTAGTTGGAGATTAGTCCGATTTACATAGAGATAAACTTAAGAGAAGTCAAAGTAATTGATAGAATGTGTGGATCTCTTAGGAAATCCATGTATATATAGAGTTTTACATGTACATTTATTGATTACATAATGCGTACACATCACAGCCTGTTAGAGGGGTATAAGAGTAAAACAAAACACATTTAAAGCTTAAGGTTGACCATGTCATGGCTCAAACTGATGTATCAAGGCTCGAGATGACGTATTAAGGCTCCAGAAATTGCCTTAAAGCTCGACCTCTACAAAGGTCAAACAATACTTCATTCCTTATGCCCAAACATCACCCTTATACTCTTTTAACTCAATTCTTCATTTAAGGTGGAAGAGTAAAAGGCTCAACAAGCGAAATGACACATTGAATATGAAAAAGAAACATACTCACTATAAGAATAGGTTTGATGTCCTTATGCATGATGTCGACCTTTTTATCAACATTTATATATGGGAGATGCTGGACACAATGGTCCACGTGGTATGGAGCTTTACCTTTTTTGAGCTTGAGGCAATCAATACTGAGGGAGAACGTTCTACCTTTTTTGATGATGAGGTAATCAACTCTTTTTGAGGGAGAGTGCTCTACCTGATTTGATCTTGAGGTGATCAACTCTCTTTGAAGCCGAGCATTCTACCTTCTCTAAGGACGAGGTGATCAACTCTCTTTGAGGGAGAGCATTATACCTAGTTTAAGCTCAAGGTGATCAATTCTCTTTGAAAGAGAGTGTTATACCTTTTCTATGCTTGAGGTGATCAACTCTCTTTGAAGGAGAGTGCTCTACCAAGTCTGAGCTCGAGGTGATCAACTCTCTTTGAAGAAGAGTGTTCTACCAAGTCTGAGCTCGAGGTGATCAACTCTCTTTGAAGGATGGAACTCAACCTGGTTTGAGCTTGAGTTGATCAACTATTTGAGAGAGAACGTTCTATCTTCTCTAAGGACGAGGTGATTAACTCTCTTTGAGAAAGAGCACTCTATCTAGTTTGAGCTCAAGATGATCAACTCTCTTTGAGGGAGAACGTTCTACCTTCTCTGAGGATAAGGTGATCAACTCTCTTTAAGAGAGAGCGATCTACCTTGTCTGAGCTCGAGGTGATCAACTCTCTTTGAGGGAAAGCGCTATACATTTTCTAAGCTTGAGGTGATAAACTCTATGAGGGAGAGTGTTCTACCTTATCTAAGAAAGAGGTGATCAACTCTCTTTGAGGGAGAGTGCTTTATCTGGTTTGAGCTTGAGATAATCAACTCTCTTTAAGGGATAACGTTCTACCTTCTCTAAGGATAAGGTGATCAAATTTCTTTGAGGGAGAGCACTCTACCTGGTCTAAGCTCGAGATGATCAACTCTCTTTGAGTTAAAACACTCTACCTTTTTCGAGTTTAAGGTGATCAACTCTCTTTGAAGGGAGAGCATTATACCTGGTTTAAGCTCGAGGTGATCAAATCTCTTTGAAGAAGAGCATTCTATCTTTTTTGAGCTTATGGTGATCAACTTTCTGAGGGAAAGCGTTCTACCTTCTTTGAGGGTGAGATGATTAACTCTTTTTGAGGGAAAGCGCTCTACCTAGTCTGAGCTTGAGGTGAAAACTCTCTTGGAGGGAGAACACTCTACCTTTTCTGTGCTTGAGGTGATAAACTCTTTTAGGGAGAACGTTCTACCTTCTCTGTGGATGAGGTGATCAACTGTCTTTAAGGGATAGTGTTCTACCTGGTCTAAGCTCGAGGTGACAAAATTTATTTGATATGGAACGCTCTACCTTTTCTTAGTTTGAGGTTATCAACTCTTTGAGGGAGAGTGTTCTACCTTCTCTGAGGATGAAGTGATTAACTCTCTTTGAGGGAGAGCACTTTACCTTTTTTAAGCTTGAGGTGATGAAATCTCTTTGAAGAATAGTCCTTTACTTGATCTCATCTTGAGGAGATGAACTCTCTTTTAGGGAGAACGCTCTACCTTTTATAAGCTTGAGGTGATAAACTCTATGAGGGAGAACGTTTTACCTTATCTAAGGATGTGGTGATCAACTCTTTTTGAGGGAGAGCATTCTACCTAGTCTGAGCTCGAGGTGATCAACTCTCTTTGAAGGAAAGTGTTCTACTTTTTCTAAGCTTGAGGTGATCAACTCTCTCTAAAGGAGAGTGCTAGCTCTACTAGGTTTGAGCTCGAGGTGATAAACTCTCTTTGAAAGAGAACGTTCTACCTGGTCTGAGCTCGAGGTGATCAACTTTCTTTAGGGGATAACGTTCTACCTTCTCTAAGAACAAGGTGATCAACTTTCTTTGAGGGAGAGCGTTCTACCTTCTTTGAGGATAAGTGATCAATTGTCTTTAAGGGAGATAGCTTTACTTGGTCTGAGCTCGAGATGATCAACTCTATTTGAGGGAGAACACTTTACCTTTTTTAAGCTTGAGGTTATCAACTCTCCAGGAGAAAGCGTTCTACTTTCTCTAAGGAAGAAGTGACTAACTCTTTTCGAGAGAGAACGCTCTACCTGGTTTGAACCCGAGGTGATCAACTCTTTTAAAGGAAGAATGCTCTAACTTTTCTAAACTTGAGATGATCAATTCTTTGAGATAGAGCGTTCTACCTTCTCTAAAGAGAAGCATGTAACATTATAAGAAAGCGATTATTTGCCAAAAATCACCTAATATATATATATATATATATATATATATATATATATCTTAAATTAATTACATTATTAGTGATAAAGTTATTATTTATGAAAAATAATTGTGACAATAAATATTCTCGTGAGAATATCATTATCTTTAAAATATTATGGTAATACATCAATAATATTATATGTAATTTAATAAATTAAAATTTAATATCAAATAAATTTAATTTAAATAATGTTTGATTGAACACTTATAATTTAAATTTTTTATATATAATAAAAATATATGAAATAATAGTTATAGGCAGTATAGCACGTATTGTGACTGGCACTTGTTTCAACATTACCTTAAATCTTGCAAATCAAATGACATGATTTAACAAATTGAAAAGGTACAACTTTAACTTAATTGATTGATTAGAAAATAATTTTTACCTTAGGGGAAGATATTATCACTTTTTTTTATATTTTATTTAAAATTAATTTTAAATATTAATAAAAATATCTTTAAAAATAATTTAATTGATGTAAAATAATATAATAAAGATAAAAATATATTTTTATCAAATATTAAAAGAGTTAATGGCAATAACACCACCTTTAATTTAATGACTGCAATAATATTAATAGCACTTCAAGAAGTATTTAATTTATAGTAATTAAATTGTTAAAATTTGGAGAAAGTAGAAAATGGTTTATATGTTAAATGGTGACGACAGCTTTTTCAAGCCAAAAAGAAAGAAAAGTTTGTCGACGACAATGATAGAAAAGAACAGAAGAAGCGTATAAAGAAGTAGCAACAGATAGGTATAGACGTATGGATATAAAAGAGAAGACGCGTTTCGGTTTGGAGATTATTGAATGGAATTGTGGAATTGGGAATTAATTTATATATTCTAAAATCTCATCTTCCTGCTCAAATCAAATCTCATCTTCCTTGTGCCCAAATAATGATATGAAATCAAAACAGAATTCACCATTGTATGCTATAGAAATTTGTTTAAAAAACTACAATATCAAAAACCAACTTACCTATCTCAAAGTTTTAGTAGTAAATTGACTGATAGTTTTAATAATAAATGGAACATTTGCCCAATTTTTTTTATATATTTTAAATTTGTGATGATCTCAATGGTAAAATTTTATTAGTAATTAAAATTAGGTTCAAATAATTGTATCTAATATAAAACTATTACATTAATTATAATTGTAATATATAGTACTATTATTCAATTAATTAAGAAAATATTAGTTTTTTGAAGTTTTTTATCAAAATTGTAAAGGAATTTATCACAAATATATCTAAATTTTCATCTTTTATTACATATATCCCAATGTTTATAACTTGATAAAAATACTCCAAATGTTTGTATATTTTCATAGATACATTTAAATTATTAATAATTTTAATACCTACCATTAGTTTATCAATGTTTCATGCATAAAATTACCACAAATATCCTTAAGTTTTTATCATTTATTATATATATTTCCGGGTTTTATAACTTTATCACAAATATCTTAAATATTTTATATTTGGTCACTAATATATTTAAATTATTAACAATGTTAAAACTTATTTTACTTTTCTATTTCTCGTACACTCCTAACATGTTCAAAATTTACAATTAAAGAATTAATATTTGTGGTATAAAGTTAAAAATTATTATCTTATCTTTATTTACTTGTTTTCTTTTAGACTTAGTTTATTAGTTTAATTCAAATCTATGACAAAAATATTAAAACTTTAATTATTAACAATGTTAACACTTATTTTACTTCTCTATTTTTCATACATTCCTAACATAAAGTTCAAAACTTACAATTAAAGAATTAATATTTATGGTACAAAGTTAAAAATTATGATCTATATTTACTTGTTTTCTTTTAGACTTAAGTTTATTAGTTTAATTCAAATTTATGTCAAAAATATTAAAACTTTAATTATTTTGGTATAAAAATTTATTGCATCTTCTCTCTTAATGAACAAAGAAAAATGAAGAAGCGACATCATATTGCAAACAAAATTTGACTTAAGATGAGGTTGGGTTGGATATGTGCAAAATTTAAAAAATAAATGATTTATATAAGGATTTTATTAACCAGTTAATATTAATACTTAAGATAAAATTAATTATCTTAAATGATTGAGATTAAGGGTTTAATATATATTAATAGAGAAATTTTCTCATTAGATGATCTGAAACCAAAACAAATCATAAATAAAAATCATCATTTCATCAATAATATAAATAAAAGACAACATTACTATCAGAGATAATAGTTCATGCACAAGTTCTTGGAAACATTACCCTCTTGTTCTCATGTCACCACTCATTGCGTTCTTGACAAGAGCGCATAGACAACACATATCAATTCTTGACATTTTGATATTTTTGTAACTTAGAGAATTTAGGGTTTCAATTATTAATAAAAAATGCATAAACTAGTGGGTGTTGAATTACCGGAAAAAAATGTGTTTTACGTTTATTGAGAGGGTTCTATAGAATATAAGTGAACTGAATAACCTCAATTAAAAGTTTTCGGACTTAGAGATCAAATTATAATTTTATCAATGGATATTATGTTACATATAATAATGTTATTATTTAGGGTACCTGTGACATTATGAAAACATTAAGGGTATATGTGGTAAACAAAAGATTAAAACTTATGAATATTTATGATAATTTTTGCATTATATCACTTCTAATATAACATTATTAGTATTAAGTGTATTTGTTATATTTTAAAATTTTAGGAATTGATTGTTCTTATTAACCTAAAGGTATTAATATCTATAAAATAATATTTCTTTATGTCAAAAGTTGTAGTATAATAAATATAATTGATGTGATAAATAATTATTAGTTAATATAATATGATTTAGTTTTTAATTTATAATTAATTTTCACATTAATTACGATAATATTAAATATATTGTAAATAAGAATTTTTATTCTAAAATGATTCTAAATAAAAAAATCTTTAATGTAAGGATTTTGTTCGTTAAAGGATCGTAACCCAAAACAAACCATAAATAAAAAATTATTATTTCATCAATAATATAAATTAAAAACAATATTATCCTTAAAGATATAGTTTATATACGAATTCTTGGCAACATTACACTCTTATCTTTGTATCACTAATCATTGCGTTCTTGACAAGAACATAGAGTCAAAACATGAGTTCTTGATATTTTGATATTTTTGTAACTTAGAAAATTTAAGATTTTAATTATCAATAAAAGAATCCATGAAAAAGTGGGTTTTGCACTATAAGAGAGAAGAGCATGTTTTATGTTTATTAAGAGAGTTTAGTAGAATATGATTGAATTGAATTGAATGATTTTAATGAAAAGTTTTCAAACTTAGAGATCAAATTATAATTTTATTATTAGATATTATGTCAAAATATAATGATGTTAGTGTTAAATATACATGTGATATTATGAAAATGTTAGGAGTATATGTGATAAAAGATAAAAACTCATAAATATTTGTAATAATTTTTTTATTATTTCACATTAAATATAACAATATTAGTATTAAATGTATATGTGATATTTTAAAAATATTAAAGGTCTATATGACAAAATATGAAAACTCCATTATATTTATGATAATTTTTCAAATTGTGATTAAATTGATCGTTCTCATTGACCCAAAAGTATTAATATTTTTGAAATAATATTTCTTTATATCATAATTTATAATATAATAATTATAATTGACCTAAAAGTATTAATATTTTTGAAATAATATTTCTTTATATCATAATTTATAATATAATAATTATAATTGATGTGATAAATAATTATTAATTAAAATAATAAAATTAATTTTTATATAATCATAATAATATAATAAATAAATAAAAATTCATTCACAAATGATTCTAAACAGAGAGAAAAAAATCACACATACACCCACCAAATTTGAACACTTCTGCGGATAATACGATGCACGCCACTCGCTATTGATATTAGAAACAAATGTCTACATGACTATCGAGCTTTAATTCCTATTATATTCACATTTGGTCAAATTATTAATTATTATTTTTTATTGCTTAAAATAAGCAATCAAGTTGATCCTGTACCTGTGTGATATTACAGTTAATTAAAATGAGCTGTTTAATTATAACTATCATCACGATTCGATGAATTAATCAAAGTCAATTATAAAAAAAAATAAAAAATCATCAACAATGAGCTGTTTGTCTTATTTAATTTCAATAAAATACTTTAATTTGTACTGTAGTGATTGCGCCCACGTTCTCCATTATCAAACAAACCCAAAAAAATTCATTTAAAAAAAAAAACCAAAGAATAGTGAAAAAAAAAACCCAAAGATGGCACCCATGTAAATAACAACTAAAACCCATGTCGTTTCCCAAACTAGGCCTTATTATATTTCCTAAAACTGACCCTTAGTTCTCATTTGTGTCTCTTGCCAAACTGGTGCAGATTACAGAGGAAAGCTCAATCAGAAAATAAGCTTCAACAGCAAACAGAGAGCCAAAACAAGCAAAGAAGCAGAAAGGGTAACCCAATCTCCATATTAACAAATCAAACAGAACAATGGCCAACTTTTTCACAGTCCTCTTGATTTTCTCAATAACGTTGTTGATTATCATTACAACAACCACAGTCAGAGCCGGTGGAGAACAAGAACAGTTCTTGGGCTTATTACCAATGAAAAAGGAATGCAAGGGATCTATAGCAGAGTGCTTGGATGATGGAGAGTTTGACATGGATTCAGAGATCAATCGGCGTATTTTAGCCACCACAAGTTACATCAGCTACGGTGCGCTGCAAAGGAACACTGTACCTTGCTCTCGGCGTGGTGCTTCTTACTACAATTGCAGAGCTGGGGCTCAGGCCAATCCTTACCAACGTGGTTGTAGTGCCATCACCAGGTGCAGGAGTTAAAAAAGTTTTAGATTTTTGTTGTTGTTGAAATGGGTTTGGTTATGAGTTTATGTCACATAAACAGAGAGACATAGAAACGAAATGGAGGGGTTTATGATGATAAAAAATCGTTCTTGTTATAATGGATGGATATACTGTAGTTATATTTTGATGTTTCATGTATAAGATTATTACTATTCTTTTCTTACATTTATTGTCATTATCAGTCTCTCTTTTTTTATATATAATAAATTTCAAGATCTGAGGTTTTGCTTGGTTTGGGTCTCTTATTTCTGGGTTTGAGATCTTACTGCGCATTTGGCTTCTTTTTCTTATGGGATTTCCCATAAATGCTGGTTTCATTTAATTTTTGTTATCATTTTTCCAGAAAATAAAGTACTTTATCAAAATTCGCAAGCTTAATTTTTTAGATGTGATACTTGAGAGCCCTCTTAATTCCAAGGTAGGCAATGCCATTCAAATTTGGGTGAGCGCATTTTCTGCTTTCTCCTTTTGAGAAGAAAACGATGAGCTGAACAATACCTAATAAATGAAGTAGTAACGGTAAAATTACAATATTTAAATAAAGTATAACCCATCACTCTATTAAAGTAACTTTTGAATAAATAACACACACTGAATAAGCAATTCGATCGATCGATCTTTCTGCGATTCCTCGTAAAGAAATCCACTTGGGTGCATAAGAGAACTCTGTACGTAAAATACGTAATTTTTTAAAAATAATAATTTTATTAATTAAAACACACTGTTTTAAAAAAATAAAAAAACATATAAATATATTAAAATAATTTTACATCTAAATTTTAACAACATCACGGTCAAATCTTTAGTAATTATCATGGACGAACTCGTTGGAGGTCCGTCGGTGACTATACCAATACTTATATTTTTTTTCTTCATATTTTATAAGAATTATAAAATTAATATATATTTCTATAACATTTATATAATGCGTATAAAATAATGTATTATTTATATACAATCTATAGAATAATAATATAATATGAAAATATTACTGCCATAATATTTTTAATTAAAAAATAATCTATCAGAAATTCTATTTCTATAAGGTTTACATAATTATACATTTTATGTATATTTTACAATATACCTTAAAATATAAAATTATTTATATTCAGTATATATATAATTTCAAATCAATTTATTTTAAATTTTATTTATAATTTAACGTGATAATTTGATTATATTGTTATAAAAAAAATTTATAATTATAAATAATTTTTTTTGTTTTTTAATTTTTTAAGTTACAAATTTATTTAAGTTATAATAGTTCTTATATAATATAATTGAAAAAAAAATAAAAAATAAAAAAACATTTATTTTTTGGTAACAATAATATTAAACTATTATAAAATATAATTATAGAATTTAAGTGGTATATTTCTCTAGTAAATCATAAACACGTACGCACCATTTACATTGAAACTTTAGCTTTTTTATAATTATCTCAAAATATATGTTATTTCAATTCAAATAAATTGACATTACTACACTTCTAAAATTGCCATAATCAGAGAGATTAAAGTGTATTATATTATCTGAGACTGAAATGCATATAAGAAGTGGTACGAGTTTCAGAATTCCGATTTATTTTTTATTTATTTTTAATTATGAAATCCCGTTTTAAACCCATTAGGTATATGTCGGACAGAAGGGAGTATATCTTCCAATTATTTTTTTCTCTACTAATTTTTTTAATTAATAATTATTCATTTTTTAATTTTCTATTTTATTTAATAATATAAAATAATATAAATTATTAGATATATTTTAATTAAATTTAAAGAGTGGAATTTAAAATTAAGTAAACATTAATAAAACTTTTTTAACAAATTATCCACTCCTCGACGGAAGTACTCTCTTTCTTCAATTTGTGAAGGGTAACTTTTTCAACTTATAATAAATAAATAAATAACCCTTTCAATTTTTATTTAACCCATCGTTCTAAATTTATTTCTAGATTAAAAGATTTTAATATAATTATAAATCAATAAAAAAAATCTATTTAATTATTTTATTTATACTATTAAATTATTTTTGTCTCAATTATACAATTTAATTATTATATTTATTTTACATATATTGTTACATTAATATTTATCTAACGAAATTAATCGTTACTATTAAATTTAAAATAATTAAGTTATATATTTGAAATAATAATTTATTTTAAATATATTATTTAAATATTTAACGTGTGATATTCAAATATTAATAAAATTATATAAATTAAATAAATATAATAGTCATGTTATATAAATAAGATAAATAATATTTTGGTGCTACAAATTAAACAATTTTTTTTAGGTTTATTCATCTATCATACCAAACATGCCCTAACGGGTAAAGTCACCTTTTTTATATTTTAAGTAAAGCGTGTTTATTAATAGCGGAAAAAAAATGAAAAGAAAAAAAAAGAAAGTGTAAAACGTGTCCCTCTTTTTTAACCTTCATTGAGCTACGTACATCCACATTTTTGGTTGGATGTTTACGAAAGTTTTGAAGTCTTAAACGATCAAAACTTGCAGTAATAAACTCAGATCGGTTGACATTTGGCATAGAATAAACAAAATAGAGAATAATAATTACAAATCTTACTTAACAAAATATCAAATAAAAAAAATAAAGAATACACATTATAAGAATTATAGTGAAAACTTTAAATTGGAGAAAAATCAATTCCGTTGTCAAAAGACAACCAAAGAAAAAATTTACTATGTGAAAAATTGTTACAACTACACTCTCAATGATTTTCTCACAGACCCAAAAAACGAGGAATTACAAACCCAAGAAAATTTTCTTACAAAATTTTCTCACTAAAAAACTTTTCATATAAGTTTTTCTCTATTTTTGGGATGATTAACAATGTAGAAATGAAGTCATATTTATAGCCTTTAAGTTTCTATTTTATATGTCAAACATTTCTTCGTTCAATAAAATTAGGCTACCTAATTTTGCTATTTTTTATTCAAACAAGGTTAGACATTTTCATCTTTGATAATATGGTAAGCCACATTCTATAAATTTTCTTCTAAATTAGGTACCTCCTATTTTGACTAACAAATCTCATATTATTTTTAATCAATCACAACAATCTCCACCTTAATTAAAAATAAACATAGTTACCACTACAACACTGTCTACTCCAACAGTGATAATTCTCTACACTGAGAATTATCATACTTCACCATAAAGAGTACACCTACTTAGAATTAATCACTAATTCTAAGAATTTGACATCGGCTCATGTCGAAAAAAAAACTTGCTGAAATTTATGGTGCAACTCTCACACTTGGTTTTCTCGAGAGTTCATCAGTCATCGACATCCTTTCCACCACACACCTTGCATCTATACCAAGCCAATGCTCGTGTGCAAACTTGTGGACCCGCTACCAGTAACACACCCTATTTCATGGCAATATTTAGAGACTAGCGGCATGTCATGATGATGTACATGCTCTTTTCAAATAGAATCATTATAGTCTTTGAAAACAGACATATTATTAGCGTCATTGATGGTATTTGAGTTTTTTGTCGAATCAGCTCCACCATTCGGACAATTTCTTTTGAGGTGCCCAGATTGTCCACACCCCCAACACACTATCTTATTTTTCATGAAATTGTTTTTCTTTCGGTTGTCAACTACCAATGCTGAGTTTTTAGGTGAAACATTTCTTCCACTACTCAACCTTTTTTTCTTCACAGAACAGCTTGCTAGTAACTTCTAAAAAAATTATTTTCTCCTTTCTATGAATCAAGATAGGTTTCATGTGATCATAAGAAGATTAAAGAGACCAGATGAGCCTTAAAGCTATATCTTCATCATCAAGTTTAACTCCAATGGTTTCCAACTCAGACAAAATACCAATGAGAACACTGAGATGGTTAGACATAATAGTTCCTACATTCATACGCAAAGTATGAAACTCCCCTTTCAGATACACCTGATTTGAAACGCCTTTTGCTTGATACAATTCTTCAACCTTTTCCCAGAGTTCTTTAGCCATAGATATTCCATGCGCATTTACAAGAATATTTTTGGCCAAACAAAGCCGAATTCCACTTACAGCTCTTAGATCAAGATCTTCCCAATCTTCATCACTTATATTGGTTTTACTAGACTCAATACCAATAACAAGGTTTGGTTTTCCCTTTAACGCCTTGTGTAACACGTATTGGATCAACAAATATTTGACTTGTACTTTTCACATGCTAAAATTGATTCTCCCATCAAATTTCTCAATGTCAATCTTGACTCCTGATATTTCTCCTTCTTTCTTTGAAATTGGCTTTGATACCAATTGTTAGGAAATTTGGATCAAATGGTATAATCACAAATTCCTTCTCCTAAAATCCTCCTTAGCAGAATATCAAATAATAGAGAAATAGAGAATACACAACACAAGAATTATAGTGGAAACTCCAAATTGGAGAAAAACCATTTTCATTGTCAAAAGACAACCAGAGAAAAAATTCACTATGTGGAAAATTGTTACAACCACACTCTCAATGATTTTATCACACACCCAAAAGACAAGAGCAATTATAAGCCCAACAGAATTTTTCCACAAAATTCTCTCACTCAATAACTTCTCATATAAGTTTTCTCTATTTTTTGGATGATTAACAATGGAGAAATGAAGTCATATTTATAGCCTTCGAGTTACCATTTCATATGTCAAATATTTATTCATTCAACCAAATTAGGTTACCTAATTTTCCTATTCTTTATTCAAACAAAGTTACACACCTTCATCTTTGACAATATAGTAAGCCACCTTCTATGAATTTTCTTCTAAATTAGTCAGATTCTATTTTGACTAACAAACCTTATATTATTTTTAATCAATCAGAACATTAAACTCGACTATATTATTAATACTAAAAAATCAGTTGGCATTCAGACAGTGAATATGTTTTTTTTAAGTAAATGAGTCTTAGGAAAAAGTAAATAAGTATAATGTTGTTTTCTTCTAAAATCTCTAATTTGTGGCTAGGAATTATTGATTGATGTCGAATATGTTGGAAATGAACTTGTTCCAACAGAATAAAGTTTATATAGTTGTTTACGATAATTATCATAGTAGAAAAGGTAGTATGAGATGCTAAAGAGAAAAATAAAATATAATTCTATTATTATCATACATATCCTTAGAAGCGATTAGATATTGGCATTTTATTTTTGAGTACTCCAAATGGTTGTTATTAGTACAAAATTGATTTTTTTTAAATCAACCCTAATTAATTATTAACGGTAGTTCGATATCAAGATTAACTAAAATCAAATATATATTAATGTTATATTTTTATACATAAAATTATATAATAAAAAATAATTTTAATATTAAACACATAATATTTTAAATAATTATTATATATATATTTTTACATATATATTTGTTATTTTATTTAAAAGTAGGTGTTTTTTCGATCAAATAATATTTTTATGTGATTTAAACAAGTGACTTGAAACGAGAAGAGGGATGAATCTTACCATCAAACCACTAGACGAATACTATTTAAAAATGTGTTAAATAGTTAAAACGAAAAATAATATCAATAATTTAAATGGTTTAATATAATTATTATTATCTAGTATCCTACGTATGCACAACATTAGAGATTTGAGGCACTTCGCTCATGTAATGAATGTGTTATTTTAGCAACTTGTCTATGGAAATCTAATACAGGAAACAAAGGATTCAATTTCGATTGCATAACCTTAGATGATGTACTCCATGTCAAGAGACTTGAACATGTAAGACCTCACGACCTAGCTAGTAAAGCACAATCAAACGTTTATCAAATTTAAGCGATTTGGTAATGTTCCTCATAAATATTCAGTCTATGTAAGAGGTATTTCATGCTATCTAAGTTTAATGACATGATGTTTATTGTAAATTTTTATGTATAAGTCAACTTTGACATCTCAAACATAGTGTCTACTAGTGTAATGATAACACTTGTCTTTTATATATCTATATATACCTTATTGATTAGAAAAATAAAATGATATCAGTATTATCTTCTCTCTAACATCTTTTTATAACCCGTAACACACAAGCAATTTTTTAAATAAATATTATTTTAACTTTTAATTTTTAAAAAAACTAAGTATATTTTAAATAAATATTTAAAATATAAGATTAATAGTTAAAATGTGTGGAAATTGATATTGATTAATAACTGATGATTATTAATTGAAATTATCCAAAATTTATATGAGATAATTATAGTTATTAACATAATCATATCGTGTCATCTCTAACAACATCAACCTAGTTTACCATCAACTTATAATATCTCATTTATTAGATCAAATCAAAACTCATACCCTCAATGTCAAAGAAGAAAGTTGGAAAATACTTTACTCTCATATTATACATTTTTTTTTACTCTTGTAATGATTTAATGTATTTTCATATTATTAATTTAATTATTTTTATATTTTTGTTTTGAATTAATGAAATTTAAATTTTTTTAAAAGTAAAAATTAAAAAATCTTAACCCCACGTCATGCCAATTATTGACTCATAGGCTAATGAACTAATGATATTATTATAATTATTTTTATTATTATTACAATAAAAAGAGTAAAATATCTATTTATTATTACTATTAATCATACATTAATATTATTGAATAATTATTATTAATAAAGCGTGATAATTTCATGAACTTAATACATACATTATGTCTCTCTTACGGTAAGATTAAATAATAATATGGCAATATTCTAAAGAGTCCCATCTATGGGCCTGTATCCTACTTGTCTCATGTCCACATTTCAATTTAGATTATAAACCAATGAGATTAAATAATAATACAGTAATATTTTAAACAGCACCATCTATGGGCTTATATCCTACTTGTTTGATGTCCACATTTCAGTTGAGATTATAAACCGAGTCCCAACAACTACTGTTTTTTTTTTCTTTTTCCTTTCTTATATTCGATTGATGACAAGCCTACGGGCCCTGCCTTACGTTGTTGCAGTTATAGGTAGCTGAAACCCAAATAACGAATTTTCTTGCTTGTTCCTGTCATTTTCACATGTAACCCAAATAACTGATTTCTCACACACATGGCTGGCCGTTAGGTCCCTAGGCTGTGCTCGCGTGCCTATAAGGCTCACGCACAATCTCACTTAGAATACACAGTATTTCCGTTATTGTTGCTTCTTCTTTGCAAAGTTTGCTTTGTAATTGTTAAGAGTCCAATCACTGAATTATACTCCTTTAATATAAATCTATATTGTTTTCTGAGTTGATTGTACTGCATCATACATCATACAAGAAAATTGGGAAAGAGATTTAAAGAACACATTGACAACTACCCCTTCAGAGGGGTGTGGGGGTAAAGATTGAGTCCATAGGTACTCAAACCTATGTCCTCAATGATGGGACAAATGGAGCAAGCAACGAGTAAAAGGTTGAAATTGTGGCAACAAGCACAATCCGCACTGCCTAGTGAGCTGCAAACAGAGCAGCTAATACATTGCAAATCTACAATGTTGCATTAGCCTAATAGCCAAACACGGCGATGACAATTTTCTAGAGACAACGCGTGCCTATAGCGCTGAAGGCATCACATGTGGGATGAATTGGAAAACTTCTCCATGGTTACTTAACCTGCAGTTCAGGTGCTTTTGGATGAAAATCAAGTACTACTGCAAAGGTACTACCCTCTTCCTTCTACAAATGGGAGGAAAATCTATAGCCACAAAAAAACATGCATAGGAGTAAATGAAAGTATTTCCAAAACCAGTTACATATTGGCTTTGGGTGGATGAAGAAAAGGCAAAGGATGTTTATATTTTGCGTGTTCTTTACATCCCAAGGAAGCAACAGAAAAGTAAAACTACTAATACCCAAGCAGCAGTATACAAAATGATGAAGGCTGGTATTTTGAACAGCAAAGAGTTAGATTCACTTTAAAAATATCCATAACCAATTAAGAAATTCCCATTAAATAAACATACCGTGGGAACCACACAACTTATAAAGTAAATATAAGAACGAAACATCCATCAATTACACTTCCACTTTTGCAAATAACATCTTTAAAATCGGGGGGAAAAAAGAAACACCAAACCAAGGAGCATCAGATTGCTTCACTTTATCAGTGGATAACAACATTAGTCTCATCACGTTTAAGAAGCAAAGGTTGTGATAAAGCACCATTATCTCCAAAAACCTTAGCAATCTTCTCTATAGGAACCAAAGGCAAACAGGAGGAAACTCTGTATCCCTTCTCTGAAGTGAGTTGCACTGTTTCGTTGTACTTCTCAGAGCAGTAAGCGGCAGTAGGCACCATAACTTGAGCTACTTGAGGAAACAGAGGGAGCTGATTGAGTTTGTGCCACATAGTAACAGCGCACTGCTCTGCCTTTGGTTCATACTTGGCGTAGAGCTCTTTAGCAGTTGGTTCATACTTGGCGTAGAGCTCTTTAGCAGTTGGTTCATACTTGGTATAGACAGATTTAGCAAATCCTGAGGCAGTGTCCTTAACACAAGCACGCTTAACTTCAGATGCAACAGAACAAACAACCTCTGGAGCTTTTTGAGCTGCTGAGATAGCTCGAGAAGAGACTTGCTTGATGGTGGGAGGCACGCAATAATCAATCTTAGTCACAGATTCATCAACCTGCAGTTTCAATAACACAGGACATATTAATTCACAAAATGATACTAGTAAAGAACTTCATAGTCAAATCACGATTCTAACAAAAACCTAACTAACTAAACAAGCTAAAATCATATGCAGCATATACATTTGAGGATGAAATTCTATCGCATCTAATTGAATTCATAATAACATAAACACTTGATCAATCAAATCCATTATATGGTTGAGTAGATAAACACCAAAATTTAATTCATTAGTCATTACACAATCACAATTTGAAGCTTATTTACAAAATCAGCTAATTGTGATTCTGTTCAAAATGATTTCAGTCCAAAGTACTTGTAGGAGGAAATGCTTTAAAGAAATAAGGATAAACAGCTTATAAGGTATCCAAATTTTGATTAATTTTACATAAAGATGTCTGAATTATTATTTTTTTCTACATAAAGATACCCATATTTTAGTCCATTTTACACATAGGTATCATACTCTTATTTTATTTACACATAAGTAACTAGACTCTTATTTGTGTCAACTAATTAGCTGACATGATAGTAGTTATGCGTAGACAAAATGAGAGTATGAGTATTTATGTGTAAAATAGATCAAAGTTTGGGTACTTCAACAAAATGTTTGGGAACCGTTATAGGAAAAAAAAATAGTTCAGATACTTTTGTATAAATGGACCAAAATTTGGTTACCTTAAAAGTTGTTTATTCAAGAAATACGATATATGAAAGTTTAAAATGTATTTTATGAGTCCTATGGCAACCGTTTCATGATTGCTTCAGAAGCAATTAATTGGTTATTAGCCCGAGTCAGAAGCATAACCAAAAGCAAAGGGTTCCTAATTCACAAACTTAAGGTCATGACAACATATAAAAAAGATGGGCATAGTTTTGAGCTTTTTTAGTACACAAATGCTAAAGTTTGCTAACATAGAACAGTAATGTACCCAAAAACAGAATATAAGCACACAAAAAAAAAATATTGGAAATGGTGAAAAATAATCAATACCTTACGATCAACATATTTAAGGAAGTCAATTGGTACGCCATGGAATTGGTCGTAGACAGGTCCTACAACAGTCTTGACAGTGCCCTCCACAGTCTCAACACCAGGCTTCAAAGGTCCAGCCTTGTCTTTGGCGTAGACATAGAGGTTCGATAAGCAAAGCGCTGTGTGAATTGCAGCCACTTGGACGAACTCCAAGTACTTGAGCCTTTGCTCCTCCTCTTTATCCTGTCAAATAAATTTAACAAATAAGGCAATTTCTCAATATACCCTTATAACTTCACAAACTGTTAAAATAATAAAAATTGAAGGGAATAATCAGTTTGAAAACTTTAGGAAAATCAGATTAATTGCTTTAAAATTCGTCGAGCGTCCAATTCCTTTTTTGAAATTAACTTTTCGATTTGTTAGTAATGAAAGATATCTAGAAAAATTGAGAAAATTAAAGAACTGGAGCCTACATAAATTCGTTTAGTGATTATCTAGCATTCAAACATTTAAGAAATAAATTTAAAAAATCAGTCTCTTTAGAACTGAAACCTATTATAAATTCCAAAGCGAAAAAAAAACATTTAAATCTACAGCAAAAAAATCAGAATACAAGCTTTTACGTATATGAATCAATCCAAATTGATGTATAGACTGAAGCAAAATACCATTTGCTGCTGAAATTGTTCGGTGCTTAAATCTCCTTGGGCCATAATCAATTTTCTTAGTTTACACGAAAATTGAGGCGTTTTTCTAAGAGTTAGCGTTGAGATTGAAACGAAGAGTGTTCTCGACGTTTGAAATTGGATTTGATAAATAGAAAACCGTTACGATGACGATCTTTTTATAACTTTGTGAATATGGAGAAGTCTTCGCAACGATATCCGGTGTGAACAACGCGTCGCTTGAGCGCTTGATATGGTAATTTTAATGATATTGTCGGGGGCACAAAACCATTTAGCTTGTATAAAATTTATTAAAATTTTAATTATTATTAATTTTATGATAAATATGTGATATTTAATGGTATATAGTAATGCAATAAAATGTTTTCTAAAATATATAGAAAATATATAATGGCGTCAAGTTGACACCGTCAACGTAATAAGACCTTCGGGATAAAGCTTTGTTCTTTTGTTTTTATTATTTTTTAAGACGGTTGAGTGAGATAAAAGGAAACCCATCCGCATTTTTTAGACGCGTTCCAGAGAGTTCTATAATGTAAACATGCGATAGCTGTTGGGTATCAAAAGCTACGTACACTGTTTTTTGTTATTTTGATTTGTTTTCCAAAACCTATTTTCGTTTCCTTCGTTGTTAAGTCTTTTTCATTCTTTTTAGCAATATTAGTATTACAGTTCATTAGATTTTTAATTTTAATTGTATCAGTATTCAAGTAATACATATATTCTTTTCACTTTTTTTTTTTTAAAAAAATTTATATGTATCATTTAAACAATAATAAAAATAAAAATAAAAATAAAAGTATATATAAACTTATAGATATTTCATTAAAGTTAAAATATAAAAATTATAACAAAAATATCATTTCTCAAAATGAAATTCATTAATATATATTTAAGGAAAAAATAAAATGAAATTCTTCTCTTAGTAAAAAAAAAGGCAAATAAGAAAGAAAAAAAGAGTTCAACCATCTCTCCCTTAAATGAAGTTCCGTTATGACGGCAAATATAGAAAGACTGCTGAAGATTGATAGCAATATAAATAGAAAGAGAGGAAGCAAGAGAAACACGGCAAAGAAACACTTCATTGATAAGACTAGATGTTAATATTAACGGTGTGTAAAAAATTTGATCTGATTCGATCTAATCTGATGAATTTTTCTTTTCATCTGTTATAGATCGGACGACGAATTTTACTACGATTCATTCGATTCGATTGAAATTAATTATATATATATATATATATAATTAATATATATTTATTTGATTTTTTTAATATTTTTTTTATTTCAAATAATTTTATATTATGATTTATGTAAAAATTTAAAAAAATTATTTAAATATACAAAAAATAGAATTAATTAAGTTTATTGGTCGGATTGATCGGATACCATCCGAATAGTTTACGGATCAGATTGAGCGGATGTGAAAGATGATCGGATCAGTTGCGGATTAGGATGTTTCAATCTGAATGGATTGTCGGATCGAATAAGTATAAAATCAACGATTTTGATCCGATGAACAACCTTAATTAATACTAGGTTTGAAGGCACGTGGTATACACGTGTTTCATTTTTTAGAATTATATTATATTTTTAAATTATTACTTAATACAAATATAAAATTTAAAATAATGTCATAAATTATTTATGAAAAAAATAATATCATAAATTTTCTTATGGTATAGTTTAAATAATATGCATAAAGTGTATTATTAAAAAAATATCAAAAAAATTAAACTACTAATTTATAAAAAATAATTATTAATTTAAATAATAACATTACAGATATAAAGAAAAATAACTTTTTAATGAAAATTTAGCCTTTAAATTGAATAATATATTTTTTGCCCAATTCATATTTATATATTTTCAATATTATATTTTAAAAAAATCACGTTAACATTGTAATTAATTTTTATAATGTTAACAAATTATAAATAATAAATTATTTAAACTTAATAGTTTTAATATAAGTATACTCATTTAAATATGTGTATTTATTATAATTACATTAGGTCCTAATTAATACTTTATCCATTACCTTGAATTTAAGTTTTGTTAGGTATTTTTATTTATTTGTATATTTCTAACAACATTTTCAATAATCTTGTACTTAAAACTACAAGAATTAATTTTATATGAATTAAAACATGCTTAGATAAACCTGCGAGATTATTCTAATTATAATTAGTATTATTTTTTTCAATTGTGTTAATTAATTTATATAATAGAAAAAAATAGGTATAATATAATTTAATAGAATCTATTTTAATATAATTATACTTTATCTATTTAATATAATGCATCAAATATACCCTTAAATATATCAATATTATATGTTTTAACTACATGGGATAATTTAAAATTTTACATAATACATATATTTCTTCTTATATAATAAAAAAATTATATTTAAAAATATATTACATGGATATTTTTTTAAATAAATAAACGAATGATATAACAAATAAAGTAATATTATATATATAATGGGTGATAAAGGTACCACTGAGGCGCCATTATAGAGTTGGTGTTATTTAATAATTAAATTAAAATTGGTGTGTTTATTCCATTATTTCCTAAAAAATATCCATTAATATAAATTATGTGATTTTATTAACTTTAATAAACTATTATTTTTTATCAATTATTTGAAACATTATTTAAAAAGACTCTTCAGTAAAAATAAAAATTATATAAAAAAATCAATAATAATACCAAGAATTACAGCATCTAAACAATGTCTGATCTCTTAATACAGTAACTAGTGATCTAAAATGATTATCTTTAAAAATTAGGAGTTTAATTTCATAATTTATAGAGTATGTAGCATTAGTTATATTATTATAAAAAATAAATATTTTTACTCTCATAATTATTAAAATAAATATTTTTAACCTATCATAAATATTAGATACTTATAATTTGACTAATTTTTCACTATAATAATTAAATTTTATAAATAAAAGAATTAAAAATATTTAATTTAAAATCTATAAAACTAAAATACTTTTAGTTAATAACAATTTTTTCCTAATCTAAAATATAAATGGGCTAACATATTGGATAATTATTGAGTCTTAAAGTACAAAGAAGTCGAGTCTTACTAGTAACCAAAATATCTTTTTTCCATCGTACCCAATTCTCGGTGAACCAAAACAAATCACTCTAATTTCGTGAGTTTAAAGATCGATATGCTTTGAATAATAAAATAAATCAAAATAAAAATATTAATAACTAAAAGATGTATTTTATGAAGAAATCAATAATACTTATTTATTAATCGTTAAACAAGAAATCTTATTGAAATTGTTCATAACCAATTCATCATTCGGAATCATATCACTTCTCGAATCTAATAATACAACATATGATCTCAATTTTTAATCGTGATCTTAAGTCTATGATTACGGTTATAAGAATTGAGGCTTAAGTTAGAAAGACCATAGATTGTTATCTATGATCTCATTTATGTAAAAAAACAGAGGTTATAGACATCCTTATGACCATAAATTTAAATAAAAATATAATTATTAATTATAATATTAAAAATCATATTATATTAAAATTAAAAGTGTAATTACATTATAGAATTTATACACAAAAACATAATAAAACCTAACTAGTTAATTCTAATGAATAATAACCTTATTATTACAAAATAACTTTTTACTATTACAATCATCTAAAAGTGACATTAGTGAAGCCAGATAATAGCACATGATTGGCAATATCCTTTATTCTTCTTTTGTCTCTTCCAGCCACTTCACAAAAGTTTGCCTGTTACATATTCCAATACATATCTAAGTTAAAAACAACTCCATAGAAATAAAATTAACAAAAGGGTCTGTAAACGTGTTCAACAGTTCCAGCTCAAGCTTTGCATTTGAACAATTTCAGGAAACAATTTCATCAGTTTAGCATCCTCGTAGCATTGCATTTGACAATGTTCTACTGTCCGTCATGGTATTCGCATATGCTTTCCCACATTTTGGTCATCTTATGGAGCAATTGTTATGTATTTATGGACATAACCAATTCAATATGCACAAGTATATACGTTAACATGCATATATAACCAATTTTCATTAAACTAGCGCATGACGTTTTAGGAAGATATTAAAAGAAAATAAAGAATATTGTCTTGGGATCAAAAATAGAAAAAAGAAAGTAAGAATCAAGTTGTACTTTCATTCATGAGGCACAATACCACACCAGAATTGATCACATCAAATAGATTATGCACATCAATGAACATAACCACACTAGAGCTAATTTTATCTAAGCCATTAAAGATAGGAATGAAAATCAAGTCCAAAATCCTACCCTTCTACCAGACTTACTTTGGGTACAACTGCTCATCACGTAGCCGATTTACTTCTGAAATTGTTGAATCCATGGATTGCATGTCAACTATACATCTCAGAAATTCAACTAGATAGTAACACATGATTGACAATATTCTTTATTCTTCTTCTGTCTCTTCCAATCAGTTCATAAGAGATTCCAGGGCCTTCACAAAAGTTTGCATGTTACATATTCCAATACATATCTAAGTCAAAAACAACTCTATAGAAATAAAAGACCTTTCTTATTTTTCTTTATATTAGAGCCTTTAAAAGAGATTCTAGGCCATTTCATTAAAAAAACCAAAACAAAACTACCACTATTATTACTCTGTCTCAACTCTATGTTTCTTTGTTATACTAATTCAACCCATATCAACCTCAAAAATCCAAAAAGCTAATGAAACATTAAAAACTGTAGTCACATCCGACTCACATATACATTAATAATACCAACTAATTTAGAAATGCGAAGAGTAGAAATTCATTTCAATCAATTGAAAAGTCTTTATTTTTCTATGAATGCTCTCCCTGTCATTATCTGTGACCCAAATGCAAGAATCTATTATAGCACTTTTGACAGGTTCCTAAGGAAACAAAAAGGACATTATTAGGCATCATACATGTGAATATTGCACCAAAATAACTACAAAATATGTTAAACTAACTGATACAAATATCAAATATATGCTCAAACTTCAAGTGATTCCTCGTAGACATATATAAAAACACCAACATTATGTTCAATTATGTAAAATCATAAGCTTAAGCATCAATAGATACTCGTTAAAAATATATTCAGACAGAGGTAACGTATAGAAACAATTTATTGGTTTTCAAAATTATGTACTAAAAATAAAAAAAGAGATCATAATCCAGAAAAAGTAAATAACGAACCTTAAATTTGTCGCTCTCTTAGATCTCTATTATTCTTCTTGTGCTTGTAACTTGTGCTCACCAAACCCTAAATATATTGCACTCGCCAAACCCTAAATCTATTGTGCTCACTAGAGGGGATAAGGGAGTTGAAGATGATGAGGCAACTGGAAAGGATGAAGAAGCTAGGGAGGTGGAAGGGATGATGGAGCTAAGGAATTGGAGGGGATGAGGGATTAGTTGGGGAGTTGGAGGGGATGAGGCACTAGAAATAACAAATTAAGAGGTGGAGGGGAGGTGATATGCGTGGCTGTGAAATTAAATAAAAGAGAATTTTAGTGTAAATGAGAGAAGAGAAAGGGGAAAAGGAAGAAAAAAAGGGATAAATGGAAGAAAAAAAGAGGGGAAAGAATATTTTTTGGTGTTTAGTGTAAATGAGAGAAAATTAATAGGATATGTCTACGACTTTGGTTTTTAAATAACTGAGATCATAGGGCATGTCTACGGTCTCGATTATTAAATAACCGAGACCATAAAGTATGTCTATGGTCTCGGTTTTGCTAAATTTTCGAAACAAAAAATATGTTAGAATGAATGTTTATTAAAAAAACTAGTATAACCTTGTCCGATATTTCCTTTTTACACTACTTAAAAGATGTATAAATAATAAAGAATTGGCTATTGGGATTAGGTTCCAAGGGGTATCCACTTTTATGGAAGGGGAGAGGACCTAGGCAAATGTGATACCACACACGTGTGTGGGTCGCCGTCCGACCAACTAGCGTGCCGTGCTGTGTCGAGCTGAGTCCGAGTGCATGTGCGTGTGTGTGAGGTGAGGTGACATTTTATTTTTTGGAAAAAAAAAATTTACAAAACTTTTCCACTCAGAAAATGGTTGTTACATTTTTTTCTCATAAAAACAATCATCATTTTCTTTTACTCAAAATATGACAATTAAATGACCGTTACTCTTCTTTATTCAGAAAATGGTCGTTACTTGTCTTTACTCAAATAATGGATGTTACTCGTCTTTAATCAAAAAATGACTGTTACTCGTCTTTACTTAGAAAATGAAAATTACTCTTCATTACTCAGACTGACTGTTACGCTCTCCATCCCCAGACATTACCGTTATTATCATAATGGTCACACAGTTTTTTAAACCTATAAATAAAAGGCCTCATCTCTCAGTTTGAACACAACAATCTACAAACTCATCTCACAAAAAATTCTCTTAGCAATTCTAAATTATTATTTTTTAGTTTTCCGAGCAACATATTTTTCAAGTGTAGCATTCCGGTCTTCATCAGTACAGTGAAGTTTCGAGATAAATAAAAATATTTTGAGATGTTTTATTCTAGGGACAACATGGCTGTGTTTGCTTGCACAAAAATTGGGTAGAGCCGCGAAACGTCTTAAAGAGAGCGACTTAGTCCGCGACTCAACCCAAGCAGTTCATTTCAGGTTATCGGTAATATTGTTCAATACTATTTTAACATACTTGTTTCAAAAATTTTAAGACGTTATTCTATCTATCATGTCTACTGAAATGCTAACTGTTGATCTCAACAAACCATTCCGTTTTGAGGGCCTACACTTTAAAAGATGGAAACAAAAAAATGTTATTTTTCTTAACCATGAAAAAAGTCGTTTATGCTCTTACTACTGAAAAACCAATACAGTCTAATCCTCCTACTGAAGCTGTAACTAAGGATTTAGAAACCTGGATGGAATATGATTTTTGTGCAAAAATTATATTCTTAATGGTTTAGCTGATGACTTGTATGATTATTATAACTCTGATAAGTCTACTAAAGAAATTTAGGAAGCACTTCAAAAGAAGTACGACACTGAGGATGTTGGAACTAATAAGTATACTATAGATACATGAAGTTTCAAATGATTGATGACAAATCAGTGGAAGCTTAATCACACAAACTGCAGAAGATAGCACACGAAATAACTTCTCAAGGTATGACTTTAGATGAACAATTTCAAGTAGCTGTTATTATAGATAAATTATCCCCTGCTTGGAAAGATTTTAAGAATACACTTAGGCATAAAACTAAGGAATTTTCTTTAGAAAGTCTTATAACCTGTTTAACAATAGAAGAAGAAGTCTGAAAACAAGACCAAAGAGATGAAGTACTCGTAGTCTCAAACAATAATATCAATAAGAAACCCTCATCTGCAATTTTGAAACCTAAAGGTAGAAATATGAAAACTCAAAATCGTAATAATAACCTAAACCACAACCACCAAAATAGAAATAGAAACTATCCTCCCCATAATGGACCTCAACCCCTCTTAAGGAATAACACATTCATGTGTTATAGTTGTAATAGACCTGATCACTTGGCTAGGAATTGTCAGAACATGAATCGTTCTGTCCCGCATGCAAACCTTACAGAAGATCAATTTATTGCTATGATATCTGTAGTCAATTTTGTTGGTGGATCTGAAGGGTGGTGGGTGGACACTGGTGCTTCTTGCCATGTTTTCTATAATCGATACATGTTCAAGTCCTATTCTGATTTTGAGGATAAGAAAGTGCTACTAGGTGATTCCCACTCCACTAAAGTTGCTGGTACTGGTGAGGTGGTATTGAAGTTTATCTGGAAAGACTATCATCTTGAAGGATGTCATGCATACTCCAGAGATGAGAAAGAACTTAGTTTCAGGCTATCTTTTTAATAAAGTTGAGTTTACTCAAACTATAGAGGCTTATTTATATATTATAACTAAAAATAATATATTTGTTGGGATAGGGTATGCCACTGATGACATGTTTAAATTAAATGTTGAAATCAATAAAACCTCTTCTTCTGCTTATATGTTGAGTTCTTTTAATATTTGGCATGCTAGACTTTGTCATATTAATAAAAGCATAATCAAGAACATGAGCACCTTAGAACTAATTCCTAAACTATCTTTGAATGATTTTGAAAAATGTGATTTTTGTAGTCAAGCTAGAATAACCAAAACTTCACATAAATCAATAGTTAGAGAATCTGAACATTTAGAATTAATACATTCTGATATATGTGAACTTGATGAAAATTTAACAAGAAATAGAAAAAGCTATTTTATAACTTTTATAGATGACTGTTCAGATTACACTTATGTATATATAATGAAAAATAAAAGTGAAGCGTTTGACACGTTTAAAATATTTATGACTAAGATTGAGAATCAACTTAATAGAAAAATAAAAAGGTTTCGAAGTGATAGAGACACTGAATATGATTCCAATATCTTCAATGATTTTTATAAAACTCATGGAATCATTTATGAAAAAACTATACCTTATTCTCCTGAAATGAATGACAAAGCTGAAAGAAAAAATAGAACGTTTACTGAATCAGTTGTTACAATTTTATTAAGCTATGGTGCTGCTTCCCATTGGTGGGGAGAAATTTTATTAACTGTTTTCTATGTGCTAAATAGAGTGCCTAAATCTACAAGTAAAATTTCATCATATAAAATTTTGAAAAATAAGAAACCTAATTTAACTTATTTTAAAACTTGAGGTTGTTTAGCCTATGTTAGGATCTCTGATCCTAAAAGAAATAAACTTCCTAGTAGAGCATATGAGTGTGTATTCATAGGATACACTCTGAATATTAAAACTTATAAATTATATGACTTAAATGATCATATAGTTATAGAATCAAATGATGCTGACTTCTATAAACATAGGTTTCCTTTTTAAATTTAAAAATAGTAGGGACTTATCTTTTAGTAGTTTACCCATAACTAGAAATAGTGAACAAAATGAGGAATTAAACACTGAAATTATAAGAAGTAAATGAGCTTGAACCCTTAAGGATTTTGGGTCTGATTTTTATGTTTATACCTTAGAGGAAGACCCCAAACTCTTAAAGAAGCATTATCTTCTTTAGATGCTAACTTATGGGAAGAAGCCATAAATGATGAAATAGACTTTCTTGAGTATAATAAGACTTGGCATTTAGTTCACTTACCTCCTGGTTGCAAAACCATTGGATGTAAATGGATACTAAAGAAGAAATTAAAACCCGATGGTACTATTGAAAAGTACAAAGCTTGTTTTGTAGTTAAAGGGTATAGGCAAAGTGAAAATGTAGATTTCTTTGATACATTTTCACGAGTCGCACGAATAACTTCCATACGTGTAATTTTTTCTCTTGCTGCTATCCATGATTTAGTAGTTCACCAAATGGATATTAAAACTGATTTCTTAAATGAAAGGTTTTGTTATCCTAGGTCAACAAAATAAAGTTTGTAAACTAGATAAATCCCTTTATGGTCTAAAACAAACACCTAAGCAATGACATGAAAATTTTGATAATCTAGTTATCTCACATGGATTCAAAATAAATGAAAGTGACAAATGCATTTATTATAAATTAAAAGACAATATTTGCACTATTATATGTTTATATGTGGATGACATGCTTATTTTTTGATCAAATATTCATGTTGTGAACAATGTGAAAACTTTGTTAAGTGCTAACTTTGATATGAAAGATCTCGGAGAAGCGAGTGTAATCCTTGGTATAAAGATTACTAGGTCTTAAAAGAGAATTTCTCTAGATCAATCTCACTACATTGAGAAGATCTTAAAGAAATATAATTACTTTAACTGTAAACCTGTATGTACTCCTTATGATTCTAGTATAAAGTTGTTCAAGAACACTAGAGACAGTGTTAGATAAACCGAGTATACGAGCATCATTGGTAGCTTACATTATGCTACTGATTACACTAGACCAGACATAACTTATATTGTGGGATTACTATGTAGATTTACCAGTAGACCTAGTGTAGAACATTAGAATGCTATTGAAAGAGTTATGAGATACTTTAAGAGAACTATATACCTTGGATTGCATTATAAAATTTTTCCCGTTGTTCTAGAAGGATACAATGATGTAGATTAGAACACTTTATCAGAAGATTCCAAAGCAACTAGTGGCTATATATTTAACATAGCTGGTGAAGCTATTTCTTGGAAGTATAAGAAACAGACAATATTGGCTCAATCTACAATGGAGTCTAAAATGATAACACTAGCCACTGCTAGTGAAGAAGCAAGCTGGTTAAGAAGTCTATTAGCTGAGATCCTTTTATAGGAAGACCGATACCAGTTGTCTTGATCCACAACAATAGTACCGTGACTATTGCAAAGATTCAGAACTGTTACTACAATGACAAGAGATGCCAGATAAGTCGTAAGCATAGTACTGTTAGAGAATTTCTCTCTATGGGAGCCATAAGAGTGGATCATGTACGTTCTGATGAAAATTTAGTAGATCCTTTGACGAAAGGATTACCGAGAGAAAATGTTTTCAAAACCTTAAAAGGAATGAGACTAATGCCCTTAGAATGAAGAGTCACTCATGATGGTAACCCAACTTATAGGCTGTAGATCCCAAGAAATAAGTTCAAAGGGTAATAACAAGTCATGAAGTGATATGAGATGAATCATGCTATTTTCAAATCTCATTCTATATTGTTAGAAGTATGAAGTCCTAAAGCGATAGAAAATGATGAGTTAATTGTTAAACTCTTAATGAGTTCTATACTCTATGTGGAGTGGAGTACATAGCTACATGAGTGCTCTTGATAGACTCACCTATGTGAATGTGGAAGTATGACCACTTCCTATAGAAATTTTTTGGGCAAAATTTACTAGAGCGTTCACTATACTGGGATACACGTGTATGGCCGTAAAACACAGACTTTTTGAACTACACCTTGGAAAGGTTGTGTGTGTGATGATTGTTAGAGATAGAGTTCAAAACTACGAGTTACTCTAGTATATTCTAAAGCATCAATACTATGCAAAGGTTTAAGTCGATAGACATCTTTTGCTTATGCACAATTTTATATTTTTAATTGATCGGTTGTTCGATGAAAATTATTTTTATATAAAATTCAAGTGGGGTATTGTTGGAAAAAGATGAATGTTTATTAAAAAAACTAGTATAGCCTTGTCCCACATTACCTTTTTACATTACTTAAAAGATGTATAAATAGTAAAGTTATTGGGATTGGGTCCCAAAAAGTACCCATTTTTGTGAAAAGGAAAAGGATTTAGGCAAATGTGATACCACACACGCACGTGTGCCGTGCCGAGCTGAGTCGAGTTTGAGTGTGTGAGGTGATGTGGCTTTTTATTTTTTGGAAAAAAATTTTTTACAAAAACTTTTCCACTCAGAAAAATGGTTGTTATATTTATTTTCTCTAAGAAAAACAACCGTTATTTTTTTTACTCAGAATATGACCATTGTTTTCTTTGACTCAGAATATGACCGTTAAATGGTCGTTATTCTTCTTTATTCAGAAAATGATCGTTATTCTTCTTTATTCAAAAAATGATCGTTACTCGTATTTACTTAGAAAATGACTATTACTTTTCATTACTCAGAATAATTGTTACGCTTTCCATCCTCAAATATTACCGTTATTATCATAATAGCCACACGATTTCTAAAACCTATAAATAGAGGGCCTCAACTCTCAATTTGAACACAACAATCTACAAACTCATCTCACAGAAAAAAAAAATTCTCTTTTTTTTAGTTTTCCGAGCAACAAATTTTTTAGGTGTAATATTCCGGTCTTCATCAGTACAGTAAAGTTCCGAGACAAAGAAAAAGATTATGTCATGTTTTATCCTGAGAACGATAGGACTGTATTTGCTTACACAAAATTGGACAGAGTCACGAAACAACTTAATACACGACTCAAACCAAAGAGTTAATTTCAAATTATCGATAATATTATTTTAACGTAGTTATTTCAACAAAATATATATTATAGTAGTAAACTTACTATTAAATTCTTAAAAGTTTCAAACCTTTAATTATGTTACCTCTCATTGACGGTATTAAATAGTTGTTGAAAATCCTATTAAAACTCACTAACTACCCTCACTCGAGCTATTAACAATAACATTATATTATTAAATAAAATTTGGGAATTCAAGAATTAGGATTCATGTGATGATAAATAAATAAATCATATGAACCCTAATTAAGACCACCTTAAGGCAAGTGACACAGTCTCATACTTTGATATTCTTCACCATTACCCAAAACTTGATCGTCATGGTGGGTGGCCCTCGATTTCAGCTCTGTTTTGGCTTAGAAGATTCGTGGATCATGGAGTTGACGCCATTTATGGTTTCAAAAAATATAAAATTCACAATAAAATAATGACTTATTAAATTTATGCACATGTTAATGCATTTATATATATATATATATGATCAATTCAAAAACTTGTGATATTTAATGAATTTAATTTCATAATTAATTTAAAAGTTTAAATATTTTAAATATATTATAAAAATTAATTAATTGAAATGCAATACAAAAAATATATTTTAAATATGATCATTTCAAATAACATTGGTTCTTTAATATCTTTAATAGTAGTCTGAACTAAAAAAAAATAACCCAAAGGGCCTTTACACTTTACAGATCACAACGATAAGAATGGCATAGTCTCCGAGGCATTGAACTGACTTTGATAATCTCATTCGTCTGTGTAAGTAAGTCCCTCAAATGTACGGCCTGGATGCGTTAATACTTTCAGTTCTTCTCATTACTCCTGGTTCCTCTTTCCCTCCTTCCTTTCCTGTATATTCCTATCTGAACCCTCTCTAGACCCATTTTGTTTCCATTCATAATCAGAGAAAACAATGGCAGACGTTGAAAATGAAGAGCTAAGCGATAAGCAGAAGAAAGAGATAGCCAGATGGTTCCTCCTTAATTCCCCTCCCGGTGAAATCCAATACGTTGCTAAAGGTATAATTTCAAATCTTCATTGTTCGGACTTCTCTTGCTTAATTTTTCTGCCTCAGCACAATCACTGCAACTTTGAAACTGCTAGTTCTCTTCTATCGTTAAACAATACATTTTGAAATTTTTGATTTTTTTGATGTCCAATTTTCGGCAGATTTGAAAGCAATTTTGAATGACGATGAAATGTATAAGGAGGCTGCGTCAGAGGCATTCCCTCAATACAACAAAACCCACTTGATTTCTCTTGAATTGCCCGATCGAAGTGGAGATGTATGCCTTTGTTGAACCTCATTCAAATTATTATTTTAATCAACCCTTTGACTGATAAAGCGCTAAATTTGTTTAACTTTACCCCCCTTTCGTTCTGTTTCAGTCGATGATATTTCATCCTCAATTGCTCTTACCTGTTCTTTGAAAGTTTGTTATGCATATAGAAGGTAGGAGGTTTAGCTTCACTCCATTCAGGATATTCATTTGGCTTTCTTGATGTGTTTTGAAGGGGAAAATGGCCATAAACTCAAAGGATCATGTGTATGGCATTTTTAATGTGTATATTATGCTTATAAAGTAGCTTGAGATAAATTCTCATATTGGTTTGAGCCACCCTTGGTTTCATTTCTGATTAGTTGTGTACTGCTTTACCCTGCAAGGACCTCATTCGTCATCGTTAGCCTTTATTCTTTAAACCCTCTTCTCCCTTTAGAAAGAGGGGAAATCTTGAACTTGGGTACATTGATTGAGGGTGATAGTTGATAGTCTGGAAGATCATTTACACAAAATCTTCCCTCCAAGTTAGCATTAAAAATCTCATTATATCTGATGATTTAGTTCATTAGCAGTTCTCAGAATCCAAGAAACTACACAAAAATTTAATATAGAAGCCAAAGGCCTTGCTTATTGCATGTACTGGTTTTACTTCCATGAAAGAAGTCCTGCATCTCCTGGAAAGCTTTCCATCACTAACTGTTTATCTTCTTCACAACGGATTGATTTCAACCATCAAAATCAACTAAGCCAACTGGAAAACCATAAGTACATGTGTTTTTCCTGCAACAAAGATTCTTGACGAAGTTATGCCTGGCTACCTTAAATCGACCCTTTATACAGAATTTATCGCCTGGAACAATGCATAAACTTTTTAGTTGATTAACTAAATCGACATGATCCAATTGATAGCCATTTTTACATACTGGCAATTTATGATGCATAAGTTATGAGGTAGTTCATGCGTAAATTATTCTTCAAATAGTCGAATGCCTTTTTCTTTCACACGCATAATCGTTATGTTTGCAGGTGATAATTACGTCATTTGGAGAGCTTGATGAAAATGAGTTCCTTGATCCTAGAACGGCTCAAGTTGCTGTAGTTGACCACATCAAGCAAGTTAGTTATTCGCCCCACTTGTATTATAAACACAAACTGAAGGGTGTTTACACGAGTGAATAAAAATAAAGATTTAATGGCTTTAACTGTAGTCCTATGCAAAATAAGTGAATCATTTAAAACATCAGAGTCGTATTCAGGTGTTGCTTTATTACTTGAGGCAAGATGTAAAACCTAATGGTATAGGCTTCAGCTATGCAATATATAAGGCTTTATGCAGAATTTCTTGTATGTATTTGTGTGTTGTTTGAGATCTCATCAAACTTTTCTCAAGCAACCACTATTTGGTATTGTTTTTTGAAGCATGTAGTATATGCTGCCTTCTGTTAACTTATTTCTGTAGAGTCTTGTTATATTAGTTGTTTTGCCCACTATTTCATGATCATGTGCTAAACTGGTTCAGGTTTGTAAAGAGGTAAGACCTGCAACAGATGAGGAGCTACCATCTCTATATGTTGAGGAATTTCGGTACATCGTCTATTTTTTAGAAAAATTTCAAATCCTAAAATTAGTCCATGAGTATTAGGGCTCTCTGATGCGGTTTTAGACTCTAGTCATATTTTGATCTCAATCAAAAGAATTTTTCATTTCCTTTAGTTAGATGCAGAATTGAACTAACTTTTCATAAGAATTAAATCCAACTTCACATAAGTAGTGTTTATTTTATTTCTTTCTTTCTGGCAGCTGTGCTCTGGATGCAGAGGTCTTAAAATACATTGAAGAAACTTACCCAAAAGGTGTCTGCTCTGTTTACTGTGGGAATAGAAAAGACATTGAGGGTCCAGGGTCTGATTTTGATCTTGTCGTGGTGATTTCTGCCACTAGATATAGCCCACAAAATTTCTGGTGTGTGAAATTATATATACAGAAAATTCCTAAAACTGTTGCTCTTTATTTATTTGAGATTGGATTGGGGCTTTGTCAAACACCTTCTATAGTCATTCCTTTAGTTTACCCTGTACATTACTAGAGCAATTTTTGGAAGATTTGTACGACATTTTTAATCTTATATTGTAATTTCACTGGTATAATGTACAGCAATGGTAGCTGGAATTCAGTATGGAACATTGAATTCAAAGATGAACTACAAACACTGGAACTAAGGGGCAAAGTACAGGTATTTTATGTTAAATAGTTCAGTACATGAGGGGTATGTGAATTGCAGTTTTGCTTTTCTCATGCAGTTGAGATTGCATCAATGTGCATGATATAATAATAATTATCAAGAGTATATTGTTCTCCTCTTCATTCATCACTATCATCTTTTTAAGGTGGACGCCCATTATTTTGAAGAGGGAAATGTGCAGCTGGATGCAAAACATGAATTCAAAGATTCAACGATCTTTCAGGTTTGTTAAACAAAATTTTATTATGTATTTTTCTAGTAGTTATGCTAATTATTTGATAATATACTTATATTATTTTAGCCTCAAGTATGTTTCCTTTTTTGTTTTGGGGATAGCAGTATCCTTATTATTCTATTTAATACTCACACCCCAGATGGCGAGAATAGCAGTCATCTTCATGTGGATATAGAAAGGTTGCATTGTTTATTAGGATTATATATTGGGGTAAAATTTGTAAACCGTTCCCAAGGTTAAGATTAATATCACCTGGATAAGTTTCTTTTGTGCTTAAGCTTTCCTCTCTGAAGTTACTTTCAAACATTTTGGTCCTCTTAATTTATATGATTCTTGACTTAAGTCGTAATGAATTATTCCTAGTTTTGAGTTTGAACAGTTATCCTTTTTTATTAATCATTCAATATGGTTTGTATGCCTTGATTGCTTCAGTCCTCAGAAGATTGTGCAGTTAGCATAACCAACATCATTCGTCAACACGAGACAGAGTACTTGGCATCTCTTCAGGTTCTCTAGCTATATTCTAGATTTTTGTTTTCAAATGCTTGGTCTCTTTTTTATTTAAGAAACCAATTTTTATTACAACTTGATATATAGTTTAATCCAAAATGTCCCATTCTTATTTACCTCCTCCTAGTAAGGGGTCACACGTCTATATTAATGGGTCCTGCAACCTTATTTTTATAATCAATCAAACGCATTAAGTTGAGATATATAGGTTGATGTAGAGCATGCTCTTTTGTTTTTGGAGACTTATACCGTCTGATTTATTTTGACAGGCCTCCTATTCAAACTTGCCAGATACTACTTTCAAGGTACTCACTATTCAGCTATGCATCTTATGGAATATTGTTGGATAAATAATTTGTGCAGACATCATTTTTTACAAGTTGGCTGTTAAATTTTCAATTCTCTAACCTTCCTTTTTTGATTATACACACCCTCTCAGGCACCACCATCTAAGGGGGGAAATCAGTTTTTGTTTATTTATTATTATATATAAATCAGAACCATGCAATTCCTAATGTCATATCACTGCTAATGTCTATTTTTTAGCTGAACTGGGTGATCTTAGTTTCTAGAACTCTTTGTTATCCCTTAGATTCATTTCATCATCAAGCCTTTTAAAGCAAATACGTCTATTGCAGGATCTTCGAAGAAAGCTTCCAGTTACACGCACCCTATTTCCATGGCATAACCTGATGCAGTTTAGCTTGACAAGAGACATCACAAAAGAACTTGGCATTGGAAAATGAGTTTCATTGCAGTGAAAACATGATGAATGATTTAAAATCTCAGTCTTCTTGGATGCAACCTATATATATATATATATATATATCTGAAGAACGTCAAAGTCTATATTAGACGCCGTGTGCTTCCATTCTTTCACTTCACCTTCTTATTTTTTCTGTTGTCCATAGCATCAAGTATTTTTCCAGTGAGTTTGTTGCTGGTGAGTTGTAGTATACAAGTTGCTTCCATTTTCAGGTCGTGTATAGCATCAAACATTTTGGGCTCGTTGATCTTCAATGTTTATTTTAAGATGTCGGGTGAGGTTGTTCATTGTTCAATACCATGTAATCACATGTATTCTGAAAAGAGGATTCGGGTGTTCGTATTTTTTCTTTTCCTTCCAAGAATTAATCAACAAATCTTTGTTATTAACTTATTATTGGCTTTTGCATCAAAAGAAAAAAGAAGACGACAAGTCTTTGTATCGAGTTGTACTTCGTACGGATTGCTATCTGCAACTGAGGAACATGAAGCTGGCTGGAATGGGTTTTTGTCCAAAATGGCCAAATCTCATATAATACTTTAAAAAAAGGAGTATTGGTGTTATAGTTTAAAAAGAGGCAAAATTTGACTTGTAACTTAGAATTAATTTTTGTATAGGTTTTTTAATTTTTAATATTTTTAAATTTATTTACCAACTTGAATAATATAGTTTCATATCTATATAAATTGATAAAATAATTTAAAAATTAAATAATATAAATTAATAAATACATAAAAAATAGATTATAATAATATTAAATATATAGTATGTATAACAATAAATATTTATATATTTATGTGATTTTGTTTATAAAAAACATATCATATGTAATAGTTTAGAAAATTGTTGAATTGTGTTTTAGGTTGGGCAAAATTTAACCTTAAACTTGAAAAGTTATTTTTTTTAAAATATTTTTTAAAAAAATAAAAAAAATCTCATTTACAAAACATAATTATTATAAACATAAAAAATATTAATATCTTATAAATTTATAATTAATTTTAAATACATAATTTTTTTATCATATTATATATTAAAAAATTTATTTTAAAAAATAAAAAATAATTTATTTTATAATAAAACAAATATAAATTTATACGTATATTTAAAATGATATGCTAAGTATTTTGATAATTCATAAATAATATAATAAATTATTATTAATAATAAATATAATTATAATTATATTTAATAAATAATTATAATATTAATTGTAATTATAATATAAAAAATAATATTTATAAAAATGATTAAATTATTAAAAAAATTGTAAAGCCTCTCAATCCAACTTTCTACAAGATACAATACAAACATTATTCATTATATCATAAATTTTGAGTTAAAATATTATCTAATATAATATAATTATAATTATTTTTATCATTAATATACTAAAATATATAAATTATATATAATTAATTATATTTTAATACTTAAATAAAATTATTATTTATAAATATTTATTTTTTTAGTAATAATTAAAATTATAATAATATTAGATATATGTGTTATAATGTAATCTATTTTTAAATTTTTACAAATATCCTATGATATTAATTGAATATCACAATATATTATGATTTTTATTTTTTTATAACTTCAAAAATTATTATAAAATTATTTGATTAAAATGTTAATAATTTTTCATAAAAATTATTGTAACTATTTAGTAAAGTTTTTAATAATTTAAAATTTTGTAATTATTTTATAATTTACTATTATTATTTTAAGTTAATTTATAATAAAATTTTGATAAGTTATTTCTTATAAAAAATCATATATTTATTATATAAATATAAATTATTTTTATTAACTCAAAATTTTATTTTTATTTATTATTTATTAAATATTTTATAATTTTTTATTTATAATAAAAATAAATTATTAAATTTTTTTCGACATGTTCTAATTGAAGATATTTTTTTTTGTTTTGAAAAGAATGATATTTTTTTGTTTTAAAAAAGAGAGAGAAAAAAATGTGCTGAGGAATTAGAAAAGTAAGAAGAAGAAGAAAATGGGGTGACCGGTTACTTGTTTAAAAGGTTATAATTTGACTCTTTTTAAACTAAATTAAGAATGAGCCCTTTTTTAAACTATTTCATTTCAACCGGTCATTTTAGACAAAATCCCGGCTAGAATAGCTAGTTATCGTAATACAGGAAATTCTTTTAAACGGAGTTAAATTATATATATTTTAGAGTATTAAGTATTAAATATAAAACCTACAAATTAGATACAATGAATTGTAATTTAATAACATGAAGTTTATTTTAACATTTTGAAAGTCTAAAGATCAGGTTTTATTTACATATATATTAGTTGATTCATATTTATTTAAAACTTAACCATAATTATATGCAATCAATATTTTTAATATAAGATAAATATTATTATTGTTTTATCATAGCTGTGTATTTTATAAAATCTTTTAATATAATCATTATCTTTTTATAAAAAAATGTTATTATTTAATAATAAGCGGTGAAAAGTTGGTTAATAATAACTAGTAAAAAGTTGTATTTTATAATAGAGAAATTTTATGAATTAAAATAATCTAGAATTAAAATATAATGTGTTAAAAAATAATTATTATTAATGTTAATTAGCCAAAAAAAAATTTAGTACATACCTTGTGTATGATTTAAATTTTAAAATATGTTTTTTTTTAATTTTAGAATCAAAATAATTTAAATAATTATTATATTTATAAATTTAAGAAAAATAAATTGTAATATATATTAAAAAATAAGTTTTTGTTGAAAAATAAGAATTATCACTTCCTAATCCTCAAATATATAAAAATAAATTGTAATTACTTTACATGTATTATGAATTTACCTTTAAATTTATTAACAAATATATATATAATTTATATGTAGGTTGTTGGAGAAAAATATTAATTTGAAATGAACTTGACCTAGTCTTATCAGTAGTTAAAATTAACATAGAAAAAAAATATTAACTTATGAAGATTGTTTTAATTATAAATATGTTTTTATTTTTTTAAATTATACATTTTAATTATTAAATGTATTATTTTTATTGAAATATCTACAATATTAACTATTTAACTACGTCAATGATGGCATATCATCATGCCGTGATGTATATGTACCCGGACCCTGTATAATTGTGATCATTTTAAGAAAATAAAATGTGATCATTTTGCAATTTCTTCTTCTGAATGTTTTGAGTAAACAAAAACAACTTTGTATGATGGTGTAACAACTTGCAGGACGCTACATGTCCTGACTGATCATTTCCCTCTAAAATATTTATAAAAAAGAAGAAGAAAAACACAAAAAGTTCCGTTGCCGGGAAACAAAACCGGATCTACCGGGTGAAAGCCAGATATCCTAACCGTCGGACCACAACGGATTTTTTTATAAAATTCGTGAACTATAAAAATATAATTTTTATATTTGTTTTTGAAAAAATAACATATTGTAACTATAAAAATAAGACTTTTATATCTTATTCACCTAGTTTTATTATTAACAAAATCTAATATATTATATTATTTTAAACATTATTTAAATTGAATTACATTCATTTTAAATTCATTTAATATTTAACGATATCTAATTAAAATTTATTTTAATATTATTATAGTGTTATTTTTATTTTTATAAATTTTAGTTATTTTTTTCGTAGCGTATGAGTAATCAAAGGTACGTAAAATGTATTTTTGCAAAAATTCAAATGAAAATAATATATTTTCCATAAAACTTAATGATTTATTTGATACATAAGTGAAAATACAAAGAGTTTACGTATAATAATCCACTTAAGCTGGCTTCCTACATGCCATGTTTATTATGGGAATCTTTTATTCTTTTTTTATAAATAGAATGATAAATGAAATAAAATTATTTCTCACCATAAAGAATATAGACTTACAAACTAGAAATCAATAATTATTAAAATTAAGAAAACACTTTATTATTGTTAATTTTATAAAATAATTAAATCAATTAGTTTTTATTAATATTTTTTAAAAATAATAGCAAGACTACATTAAAAATATTTACATTAAAACGATTAGAATCATTTTTGTATCCCTAAAAATATTTAGGGTAAGTTTTTGGTAATAGCTATAAATTATATATATATATTGTGCTGATTTATTATTAAATTCAAGTTTAACATTTTATTGAAGGAAATTATTCACTTTAAATAACCAATTAATATTAAACATATATACTACTACAGAAAGTATGGTTGAATTAGAGAGTTATTTTCAAATTCATGCTTCCCCTTTTTAATATATTTAGTATAGTAACCTACAAAGTAAGTATAAAACAATATTTTTCTTTTTCAATTTTTCATTTTCACGGTAAAAATAGGTAACTATAAATTACAATTAATTAATTATAATAAATAAATTATGTCCTTCATCTATATATTTTAAAATAAGATTCAATACTTTTACCGAAAAAAAATATCTAACCAAAAAATTAGGTGATTTAGACTTTTATTTTCCAAAGAAAAAAGATGGTATGTTTATTGTAGAAAATAAAAAAATATATATTATGATAAGATTGTGAAAATATTGTAATAATTTTGAAAATATTATGTGTCTAGCTAGTAATAAATTTCAAAAATAATTTTATCTAAAAGGAGAAATTGGTAACAATTGACCAGTCCAAAAACAATTATTTGAGGTAAAACATAAACAATATCATATTTTTTATTATTATGAAGTGATCATATTTCTTTTTCATACCTGAAAATAACGATAATAAATCAAATGATGGAGAAAGGCAAAAAAAGAAAAAAAGAAAATTAAGTTAAATTCTTTGTTTATTATTGAGATGCACATAAGTTTGGTATTTTTTTATTATATATTTTTACCTTGCATTCATTCCCTTTTTGTTTCTAATTAGAATGTGGTTTTGGTTTTTTTTTTTTTTTGGGTGCTTTATTGTTTCACAGTTATACTTTCCGAATTTCTTTTGTAATGTGGTAATTAATTAGGGGATGGAGTAAGATAGGTGGGTGAAAAAGGAAAACAAAAAAATATAATACTCATTTGTTATTTGTAACTGCATCCTCTATATTTAAGACATAAATATATTTGAACTATACTTACTTTCAAATTAAACTAGCAAATAAGAAAATTTCATTACATTTTAAACGAAGGTTACATATATTTATCATCCCATTAAAAGTGAGAAAGTGCTTATTTAAGAAACAAGTAAGTAGTAAAGAATTGGTAATGGTTAAAATAAATAGTTATTATTCATTAAATATAAATAAAAGATTAAAGGCTTTATTTATAAATGTGTAAGGTTAGAGTTATTCAATTCAACCGTTCGAATAATTAAGCATACACGATAGTCAAATATGAAAAATTAGAATTATATTAGTCATTTTCCTTTCAAAACCAAACTTTGTTTCTAGCTAGTTATAAAATTATAATATAATATACGAATAATTTTACTCAAAATAGCTAAAATTTATTTTTTTTAACACATTTTAAAATAATAATTACACATTTATATCATATAGAATTTCAATATATGCACTTTTAAAATACATATATCATTATTTATTTATTTTAGAATTAATATGTTGGCTTATTAACAAATTGATAAGGATAATAATATTATAACAATTATTTTTTGTTATATCATAACAAAAATATATAAATTAAATTTTTTAATCATATAGCTAATTATGTTTTAATGTTAATAATAATGAATATTGTAATAATTAATGGTGTAAATAAAAAAATTTAAATGATTGACAATAAAAATATATAAATTAAATTTTTTAATAATATAATTAATAATTATATTTTAGTGTTATTAATATTAAATAAAATTATCATTAATAAAAGTAAAAATAACTGTAGTCTATATTAATTTTAATCATGAACATATGAATATCCTATAATAATTTTATAAAATAATATTTACACATATTAATATTATTATTATTATTATTATTATTATTATTATTATTACTATTATTACGAAAATAATATGTTTTATTTTATAAAGTACATTTTAATCTTGTAATTAAAATGGATGATTTTAAGTAATTATGAAAATAAAATGTTTATTTTAATAATTATAAGACTAAATATATTCAATTTTTATAATAACAAAATTTATAGTGTTGGATATAAAGATAAGAAATTAAAATAGCCCATTTTACATAAAAATTGGACTATTACTAGAAAAAGATATCACTCCTTTAAATTAAATTTGATTATAAATTTAATCCATTAAAATGTATTTTTTAATCTCTTAATTTTTAAAAATTTAGCAAATAAAGGATATAGTATTATTAAAATATTTTTTTATATTAAGTAATTAAAATATAATTAAGATTCGATTATTTAATTATAATAAGTTATAATTTAATGATGATAAAATGATAATTAATACATTTTTTTAATAAAAATATTAATTTTAATATTTAATTATTATCATATTTTTATTTAAAAAACAAAAAATATGTGTTTAAATAATTTTATAAAAATTTATTATTATTATTAATAATTTTTCTTAAATAATTTTATATTAGATTTTATTTAATAACATAATAAAATAGTTTGTGTTGATTTTTTTCCCCACATAATTTGTGTTAATTTAGGAGGTATATATTCGAGTTCTCAGGAAAATAACTCATGTAAAGAGAGGGAAACAAATTTGAAGTAAAAAATAATTAGTTTTTTTCAATTAAAAAAATAAAAGTTTTCTTCAAGAGCAAGACAAGTAGAAGAGCTCTTTGCTTCTTCAAATTGGTCACTCCCTGAAATTTCAAGTCTGAAAGCAAAGCAGTGGGTTTAACATAATCTCTTTGTTTTATTCTATTACGATATAGAGAATCGCAGATTGAAATGGCAAGCGCCATGATTGAGGACACCAACTACGAGGACGACCAGCTGGCGGCAATGACCACCGACGAAATCGTCAGAGCCTCTCGTCTTCTTGGCAACGAGATCCGAATTCTCAAGGTCCAATTTTCCTCCCAGTTTCTCTCTTCTTTACTCGCATCTTTTATTTTGGCTGTTACCATCTATTTCTCTATCTCACAAGTCACAACATATCTTAGGGATGTTTCTCCATTTTCTTGGTAACTGGATTCATTTTTTTTTCTCACAGAAGTAAATTGCTTATTTTTCTAATTGAAGGGATTCTATTTACGACTAGTAGTATTAAATAAACGTTAATTTTGTATTATGAATGTCTGGTAATTTTGATCTGATGTGATTATGTGAATCATGAGATTTTATCATAATGGGTTTTTTAATTTATTGCTTGTTAGGGTTGATTATTTGGGAAATTTATTTATTTATTTTTTGGCTTGAAGGAAGAGTTGCAAAGAACGAATTTGGAGTTGGATTCTTACAAGGAGAAAATAAAGGAGAATCAGGAGAAGATTAAACTTAACAAGCAGCTTCCTTACTTGGTTGGCAACATCGTCGAGGTATTATATTAGTTTCTTCTTTTTCTTATAGCAAACAAACAATCATTCATTCATTTCATTAAAAGGTATAATATTGAACCAGCAGTCCAACCAATAAAGTCAGTAAAGAAGAATTAGGAGGCAAAACAGAAAAAATATGGAAGATGGGATAAACAGATGTCCCAAAAACCTAAATACGTCTTATATTGAGCTGAAAATTGGAATATATTGAGGACATGGTTTTCATGAAAAGGAGAGTAGTCAAAATTAAGAAAGTACGTGTTCTGCATTTGTTACGACACATTTATGTTACAAGTCCGAATTTTAGGCTACGTGAAAAATGAACTTCAAGTTTTGACTTGATCATAGAGGATCAAGAAAATACTTGACAGTTGAGATCATCAATACAGATTCTTTGCAACTCTATTTCTAGTTTGGTATTTAGATTAAGGGAAATGTTTGCAATATTAATTTTCTAAATCATTCAATTTCTTCAAACTCAGGGCTATAAGATGTATGTTGTTCAGACAACATAGAAGTTAACATGAAACTTTTTGAGAAATTACAAAACACCCCTAAAACTTATAATAACAAAAATAACACTCCGGTAACATTGAACGTGGTTTAATTGAATGATGTTTAATATTAAATGAGTCTAAATGACCGTATTTTAATTTGAACAATGTTCAATACGAAATGATGTGCTATACTTTTTTTAATAGTGAAAATATATGAACTACATATAAGAGGTGTTATTTTTGTGGTTATAAGTTTTAAGGGTACTATTTTTGTTGTTTTTTCTAACTTTTTTAATGCCAGATTTTGGAAATGAACCCGGAAGATGAGGCTGAGGAAGATGGTGCAAATATTGATCTTGACTCTCAAAGGAAAGGGAAGTGTGTTGTTCTGAAAACATCTACACGCCAGGTGAGCCTGCCCATCTATGTTATGTGCATATGTCTTTTCAGTTGATAGTTGATTGTAGTTACTTGGGCTGCATTAAGTGCGGTGAGTCAAAACAATAAGAGAATTGACTTTAATTCTCTTGACGCAGACAATTTTCCTTCCCGTTGTTGGTCTTGTTGACCCTGATAAATTAAAGCCCGGTGATCTGGTTGGGGTCAACAAAGATAGTTACTTGATCCTGGATACTCTCCCTTCAGAATATGATTCTCGAGTGAAGGCAATGGAGGTCGATGAAAAACCTACTGAAGACTATAATGATATTGGAGGGCTAGAAAAGCAGGTAAGTTTCAAGTCTAGAACTAGACATAATATGGAAGGCTGGAAGCACTGCAAGTTTCTCGATAAGGTATCAATCTAATATTTGATATGTCATGTTCTAATATAGTTAATTTTGCACAGATTCAAGAGCTTGTTGAGGCCATTGTTTTGCCCATGACACATAAGGAGCGGTTTCAGAAATTAGGGGTTCGTCCACCTAAAGGAGTGCTCTTATATGGGCCTCCTGGAACTGGGAAAACTTTAATGGCCCGTGCTTGTGCTGCACAGACAAATGCTACTTATCTTAAATTGGCTGGTCCACAATTGGTCCAGGTGTGGTATCAATTCTTACCACTATTTGTATATGTCTGTATTATTTCATACATGTTATCTGATGTTTGTTACGTCTCCTAGGAGAACTATGTTTTGGTTTTGAATTGCTTTAATTTCAGCTTCTTCTACATTTTTTATTGCATTATATCTGATAATGGCCATATACAGTTATTTCTAACTCTTAAGTGAGCTTATAGTTATTTCTAACTCTTAAGTGAGCTTATTATGAAATATTTGATTGGAACATTTGTAGATGTTCATTGGAGATGGAGCAAAACTCGTCCGTGATGCCTTTCAACTTGCAAAGGAGAAATCCCCTTGTATCATTTTTATAGATGAAATTGATGCCATTGGTACAAAGCGGTTTGATAGGTACTCTACCAGTTACACTAAACACTAGTTGATTAACCAGAGCCTGTGATAGATATCTGCATAATTTTAGCTTTTGTAGATCTTGGCGTGCAAGTATCGAGTTAATGCTTCATCATGATTTGCTGCAGTGAAGTGAGTGGAGATAGAGAGGTGCAGCGGACAATGTTGGAATTGCTGAATCAGCTTGATGGATTTAGTAGTGATGATCACATCAAAGTTTGTCTATGCATGTGACTGTTTATCTGTTTCTATTTGTTCTTTTAGATTTCTATTTTTAAATGTAGAGAGAGAGAGAAGAGGTTCTTTAATTTTTTCTTATCTGCCCGAAACTGAGGATAAGTAATATTGTCACTTGCTAAAATGGTCCCTGTATCTTGTTATATTTCATTGTCATTTAAACTTGCAGGTGATAGCAGCAACAAATCGTGCAGACATTTTGGACCCTGCTCTGATGCGTTCTGGTCGATTGGATCGTAAAATTGAGTTTCCACACCCCACTGAAGAAGCGAGGGCTAGAATCTTGCAGGTATAGTAACTTTTTCACTTTTAATTGTCTTTTTGTTTAAATTTTTCTTCCTGAGTAACACTCTTAATTTCACTACACTGATTTTGTAGATTCACTCTAGAAAGATGAATGTTCACCCCGATGTCAATTTTGAAGAACTAGCTAGATCCACAGATGATTTTAATGGTGCACAACTAAAAGCTGTGTGTGTGGAGGCAGGCATGCTAGCTCTCCGCCGTGATGCAACTGAGGTAGTATACTCTTTTCTACTGCAATTATTTTTTGCTTATGCAGTTCAGTGACTTCCACTATAAGGCAGTGCCAGGAGTCGAGATTGGCTTCTGCTGTTCATTAATCATTATGTATCAGTCTCATCAATTTAACTGTGTTATTTAAATCATCTCTTGTTTTTAAAAAATTTTGGCATTTTAAATGGTTATACCTGGTGGGTCAGCGTTGTTATCTCTTGATTTGGTTTTAATTGGAAAAGTAACTTCTTGTACAGGAGTTAACTTTTTGGTCTTCTGCATAATTGTTTACTAACTTCCTAACTGTATATTTTGGTATGGTCCAAAATCAGGTGAACCATGAAGACTTTAACGAAGGTATCATACAAGTTCAGGCAAAGAAGAAGGCCAGCTTGAACTATTATGCTTAAGGTTGGTTGGTCCTGGTGGGATGATGTGCTAGTTCTTGAGTCCAAGGGTTCTGCATGTTATTCGAGCCGAGATTTGGAAGACAGTGAGATTGAAGTTGTTCTGAAAATCCCTTTATGTTCATTCTTTAGTGTACGAATGCATTATTAGCTGGTTTTATATGCTGTAACCTTTCTCGACTTTGAAGATCATTTAGTTCAATTCCTTGCCTTGGAATATTATCAATTCTTGCTGCTGGGGAGGAAAAGCTTTGAAGGATATAATTGCATGAAGTCTATATTTCAACATCAATTTTAAATTGGGTAAGCCTATTTTCGGATTTAAGATTCAAAAAAGTTTAAATCTAAGGTTTAAAAGGGCTTTATCCTTGTAAAACTTGGGAAACAAGCAAGGGTAAAATTGTCATAAAAAATTAATTAAACCTGATATATATATATATATATATATATACGTGAAAATAAGCTTGTCCATCTTTTTAATCGAGTATTATGATGTGATTGCAAATTGAAATAGTTTCGCTTCTTGGAAATCAGGAGCAAATGTTTGTAGGATTGTACAAGTTATGTGATTGACTTGGTCGAGAGGACAACCTCCGCAGTTTGAATTACCAAGTACCGATTGATCAAACCAATAACCATTCATAAAAAGATGATAACAACCGGGCCCTCAGATGTAAATTAATCGGGGCAATGCATTGTAAGTTGCGTGGGTTCAAACTTGTTAGCATAGGCGTATGGGTGTGTAAGTATATAAATGCTATTTACAAAAATATAAATTAATGTGGTAAAAATAAAACTGTATTGTTAATCGGGACGTGCTACATTATTTCAAATTAAATCCTTGTTTATTGCAGTACAGGATTTTGAAGAATTATATTCTGTGAAGCTATCATAAAGATAGTAGAATGACATATATGTAATATGTTCTAAATTTACTAGTACGTATAAGAATATAGTGTAATTGTACGGTTTTTTTAAGCACTATGTGCAGTCGTTAATTGAATAGCTTTCCCTTTTATACCTTTCATTTTTGAACTTTATTTAAATTATTTTTAAAATTAAACGTGTTTTAAAATAAAACTTATTTAAATATATATTCAATTTTTTTTATTAAAAGTATAAAATGATTGTTAGTTGTTTCGATAATATTGGTAGTCAAAGTTTTTTAATTTTAATCTTCATTTTATTCATTAAAATTAAAAAATAAATAAGATAAAAATAAAATGACACATTAAAATGTTTTATTTATTGTTAAATGGTAAAAATAATGATTAAATAACTCGATCTAATCAAACATTTAGATCCTTCGATAAAAGGATAAAAGATTGTAGCAGGAGAAAAAAAAAAAAACTCTATCTAGATCTATTAACTAATTAGGAAAAAAAAAAGACCTATTTACTAATTTGGAAAAAAATCACTATATTTAACTAAGAAGCAAGATTAATATCGATCAAGGACCTATAATAGTATGATATTGATCGTGTTGAGGCAACCCCTATAATTAACATTTCAATTCTTTCAAACCATACGCAAAGTACAGGAAAGTTGGATCCCAAAACACAAAAACTCAAAATAGTTTAATATTTCACAGGTGCTAGTTATTCATTACTCTATGATCTATATAGAATGAAGAAATATATATATATATAAAGCACTTACAGGTCACAAACAGTATGCTAATAAAATTAAATGGATAAAGGTTAACATAATTTCTTTACTTTTAATAAAAATATGTTTTATTCCGTTTAGTGGGATAGTAAAAATATTTTATTTCTTTTAAAAAGTTAATTAAGTCAAGAAGATTTATTATTTTCTCTCTTTTTATGAAATAAAATCTTAAAGAGAGCTTTATATATGCAACAAGTATATAAAGATTATGAAGAGACCAACAAGTATATAAGAGAGCTTTATGCAAGATATAAAATTTGTACACTCTTTAAAATTCTAAATTGAATAGAATTAGACTTGAAAGATTATATTATACAAATATAAAAGTTTTAATTGAATATAACTCTCAACTTGGACTTAATGCTCTCTTTGTCTTACATAAATCAAGAACGTTCGGGATGGAACGGGACATATTCAACTTTCTACGTGTCAGGCTCTAATTGGTTCTTTCACGTGTTAGATCCTCAAGGTCCATCCGTCAACTTGCTGACTTGGCGAATTTTCGTTGGAAAGAACACTCTAGCGTTATTAGATTTCAAATCCTAATATAGATCGAAGTAACAGTATATATATTTCGGATTATAAACCTTCCCAGTCATTCACTTCAAAGTTCAAACCTCAAATCTCTACCAAAGAAACAGAGGCAAATATGGCAATCAATGCTTCTTCGTTCATACTTCTCTTTCTATCATGTAACTTGGAAAACAAATTATTTCTTCTTCTTCTTTTTTTAATTATGTCGTATGTAACTCTTCCTAGCTGACTAATTTTGTATTTTGGGTAATTTTGGTGCAGTGTATTTGTTAAGATCAACATTGGTGGTAGCAGAAGATCCATCGAAACCCGATACGGTGATTGGAATAGATCTTGGAACTACGTATTCTTGTGTGGGGGTGTACAAGAACGGTCATGTAGAGATCATAGCGAATGACCAAGGCAATAGAATCACTCCTTCTTGGGTGGCATTTACTGATACTGAGCGTTTAATTGGAGAGGCTGCTAAAAATCAAGCTTCTCTTAACGCAGAACGCACCATTTTTGATGTTAAGCGACTTATAGGAAGAAAGTAAGTGAATTAATAATTACTTTAATTTGAATTCTTAGTGGGTTTATGTTTTTCAATTTGTACTCAAATGTGTTTGTGCTTGGTTTTTGTTTGTTTATAGGTTTGATGATCAAGAGGTGCAGAGAGATGTTAAGTATTTGCCTTATAAGGTTGTGAACAAGGGTGGTAAGCCTTATATACAAGTTAAGGTTAAAGGAGAAAGTAAAGATTTTAGCCCTGAGGAAATAAGCGCAATGATACTTACTAAGATGAAGGATACGGCTGAGGCATATCTCGGGAAGAAACTCAATCATGCCGTGGTCACTGTTCCAGGTATTTGAAATTTTGAACTAAATGTGTTAAATTCAAAACATAGAAAGAAAAACACATCTTTTTTTTTTTTACAACTAAATGTGTCAAATTCATAATATGGGATGGGATCTACAATTTTTCACAATTTAAAGGATCAGTTTTCTCTCTTGCACTGGGTAAATCTCAACCAAAATTGCTTATAAATTGTCCAATGCAACTTTAGCATGGTATGAGAGATACATTAATACGTTCACAGCTTATTTGTCCTGATGTGTTTTTATTTGTTGTAGGATATACTATAATCTTATTTATGCTCATGGTTGATGCTATTTTTCAAGTCATACTGTAATTGTAATGTGTTAGCAGCTCTTTACCTAATGGCTTTGTATTTGCTTAAACTTTTGTAGCTTATTTCAATGATGCACAAAGGCAAGCTACAAAGGATGCGGGCATTATAGCCGGGCTCAAAGTAGAAAGAATACTAAATGAACCTACAGCTGCGGCTATGGCCTATGGTCTAGACAAGAAAGATGAACTTAACATCTTAGTATATGATCTTGGTGGTGGTACATTTGATGTTAGTATCTTGTCTATTGACAAAGGTGTGTTTGAAGTGTTGGCTACAAGTGGAGATACCCATTTGGGAGGGGAGGACTTTGACCATAGAGTAATGGACTATTTTGTGAAGTTGATTAAGAAGAAGTACAATAAGGATATTAGTAAAGATAACAAGGCTCTTGGGAAACTTCGTAGGGAATGTGAAAGAGCTAAGAGAGCACTGAGTAGTCAACACCAAGTGAGAGTAGAGATTGAGTCACTTATTGATGGTATTGATTTCTCTGAACCATTGACAAGGGCAAGATTTGAAGAGTTGAACATGGACTTGTTTAAGAAAACAATGGGACCTGTTAAGAAGGCTTTGCAAGATTCAGGCCTGAAGAAGTCAGAAATTAATGAGATTGTTCTTGTTGGAGGGAGTACACGAATTCCGAAGGTTCAAGAGCTATTGAAGGATTTTTTTGATGGGAAAGAACCAAGTAAAGGGGTTAATCCTGATGAAGCTGTTGCTTATGGTGCTGCAATTCAGGGTGGAGTTCTTAGCAGTGAAGAAGATGACCATACCAAAAGTAAAACACTTTCTTTGAAAATTTATAATTATTTTTCCATTTGTATTGGATTTTAATAGTTTGATCTCATTTGGGTTTTGCTTTGATTTGCAGATTTACTCTTGCTTGATGTTATACCGTTGAGTTTGGGCATTGAAACAGCTGGTGGTGTCATGACTAAATTGATTCCAAGAAACACTGTTATTCCCACTAAGAAATCTCAGGTATTTACCACTTATCAGGACCAACAAACCGCAGTGTCTATCAAAGTGTTTGAAGGTGAAAGAACCTTGACAAAGGATTGTCGTGAGCTCGGAAAGTTCGATCTAACCGGTATTCCTCCCGCTCCAAGGTATGTGTAAACCTTTTCAACCCCTGTTGAGTTTACAACAATTTCCCGATCTATATAACTAAGGTCTTTTTGCTTATACTTCTGTTAAAGTGGTTTTAAAAGGAAGCTTTAGTACATATACCTTAAACAAACAGACCCTCATTACGTAGGATGTACTTATTTGTTTATGATGCAAATAAAAGGATGGTTGATCATTTATGTGTGACTTACTACTAATGTTTCAGGGGTGTGCCACAAATTGAGGTGACCTTTGAGGTCGATGCAAATGGAATACTGACAGTAAAAGCAGAGGACAAAGCAGCAAAGAAATCAAAATCAGTACAGATCAAAAAAGATAAAGGGACTCTAAGTCAGGAAGAGATTGACAGAATGGTAAGAGAAGCTGAACAGTTTGCTGAAGAAGATATGATAGTGAAGGAAAGAATTGAAGCCAGAAACAAGCTTGAGACTTACATTTACAACATGAAGGGCACTATTAATGATAAGGACAAGCTTGCTGATAAAATTGATTTAGATGATAAAGAGAAGATTGAGAGTACCTTGAAGGAAGCTAGTGAATGGTTAGATGACAACCAAAATGCTGAGAAGTATGAGTTTGATGAAAAGCTCAAGGAAGTGGAAGATGTTTGCAATCCAGTCATAAAGCAAGTTTATGAGAAGAGTGGTGGAAGTGGAAATTCTGAGGGTTCTGAAAATGAACCAAATGATGAGTTGTAAATGATTACCGAGTTTTTTTCCCCTCTAGGACTTCTATACTTTCAGTTCCTCTCCAAAAGTCTTGGGCTAGTATGGAATGTGACACTGTAGTTAATCTTATTTCTTCACAATAGGAATTTATGTACTTTTCTTTTTAAATAAACTGTTACTCATGAATATAGACTATCAAATTCTTTCAATATTCATTTTCCCAAATCTTCGTCTTTTTCTCTCCTTTTCTGTTCATCTTCTCGTTTTATTTTTTTAAACCAAGGAGAGTTATTTTCCTTTAGAAGTTGATTCTGTTTATTCTAGGTAATTTTTTTTATATTTTTAAGTTCAATTAAATAAAATCAATTATAATTTATAATTTTTTTATCTAGATCTAAATTTATGATTGCATTTCTTTTCATAAATTTTATCCAATGCAATTTCTTTGCCTTGTTTATAATTTTTTTTTGGTTTAGATTTAATTTATATATATATATATATATAGTTTTAATTATTGGATATGATGGATACAAGCTCTCGTAAATAATTTAAAACCTATTTTAAGTTCTATTGGTTCTATTAATTAAGATCTTATTAACAGGAAGCAATAAAGATAAACTAATCGTGTTAAATTTTAAAAATTTAATCACAAATAATTTGAAACTTCAATAAATCTTCCACTTTTAAATTTTCAATTAATTTACATATGATACAGCACACAAACCTAACAGTTCTCTTAACTTTAAGAATACCTCCAGTTTTAATGACTTAGTTATAATATCAACAATTTGATTTTTTAAATCATAATGAACTAACTTAACAATTACATCATCTTTCTATAAGTTACGAAGAACCTAATATCAATATACTTACTTTTACCATGCATAATAGGGTTTTTTGAATGTCTAATTATTGAACTGTTATCACAAAAAGTTGTAGTATACTTACTTTATTTATGACCAAGTTTTCAAGGATTCTTCTCGTACATTTGCACAAGATACAATAGTTATGAACTGTAGCAAAAACGTTATAATTGTTTGCTTATTCGAGGACCAAGTCAACCACCGAGCTCAATAAAAACACATATCTTAATATGCTTTTTTGATTTTCAATATCTTTGGCATAGTCATTCTCAGAATAAGCTAGTACTTAAAGATCCTTTTCATGATGCAACACAATAGGTCTTTTCATGAATCAATTAATTAAACTCACCACAAACATTAAATCTGGTTTAATGGCAATCAAGTACATAAGATTGCTTACCATTTGCTTATACATAATAGAATCAACACTTATACCTCTATCACCCTTCAGAAGCTTGAACCCCAGTATTATTAGATTCTTCAAAGGATATGTACAATGCTCCATGCCAAATCTCTCCAATACCTCTTTAGCATATTTCTTTTGGCTTATGAAAATTCCCTTCAAGTTTTACAACACTTCTACTCTAAAAAAAATCCTTCATTTTTTTGTGATCAAATATATCGAACACCTATTTCATAGATTATATGAATCTCTCAAATATATCATCATCGTTTCCTGTAAAAATAAGATCATCCACATACAGAATAACCACACTTTCATCCCCCTTTTGACTTTTGAAAGAAAATGTACTTACTCAAACATCTTTCAAACCCTTTCTTGATAAAGTAGGACTCAATTTTGTTGTACCAAGCTTGAGGAGCTTTTTTGAGTCCATATAAGTCATTTCATAAATTGTGAACTTTGTCCTTATCTCCTTCCTCTCGTTGTCAAGAATATGAACATGGCCAATGCAGCCAAACACTCTGAAATGGTTTACTGATGGATTCGACCCACACCAAGCTTCCTTAGGTGTCTTATCCTTTACTGCCAATGTAGGACACAAATTAAGCATATAACCTGACCAATTAACAACCTTAGACATGAATTCTTTGGGAACTTGCTTCTCTGCTAACATACAATGCACCATATTTATAATTGTGCAATTCTTACGCTTTGCAACCCCATTTTGCTTGGGTTATAGGCAATAGCGAGTTTCCTACTAATGTCATTATCACTACAAAATAGATTAAACTCTAACAAGTTTAACTCCACACTTCTATCAATACAAAGATAACATATATAATCTCCTGTTTTTTTCTCTACCAAACTTTTGAATTTATTAAACATGACAAAAGCTTATAACTTAACATTCAAGAAGTAACTCTATGCTTTTATGCTATAATAATCTATAAAGTTGATTAGGTATCTTTTTTGGTTGTTGGATTCTGGTATGATAGGACTGTAAATATTAGCATCCACAAGTTGGAGTTTATGAGAAACTTTCCACAGTTTTTTTAAATTGATTCTCAATGCTACTTGCCTACTATACATTTTGTGCACAATTTAGTAAAAACTGTAAGAAGAGGAAGACCCTTCACTAGTTTCTTATAGGACAAAGTTTTCAAGCCTTTGAAGTTCAAGTGTCCAAATCGTTGACGCCATAAATAAGTTATGTCTTCAAATGTATTGGAGGTATATAAGGGTTATAACTTATGCTTGAGATTGCATTGAAGCAAGAAGAATGAACATTCTATTAGAAGTCATTTGAGTTTGCATAATAAATCCAGGATGAGGATGAAATATCTTGCATACTCCATATTGAATGAGATTTCATTGAATGTAATACCTTCTCAATAATTACCACTCAGTCCATATTTTTTTCATGATTTTTCATTCAATTTGCAATCGTCAGTGTTTGAGTAAAGTACTCGTCCACCTTTTCTTCTTCTTTCATTCGTAGAATTTCAAAATCTCTCTTCAATCTCTATAATTGAGCACTTTTTACTCTAGTTGTCTCATGGTATTTTTTATTCATTGAATCCTAAATGTTATTCGAAGTCTCTTTATCAAGGATAATCTCCACGATTGTTCGATCTATTGCTTAAAAAACTTAATTCTTTACCTTTAAATCCCTCAAGCGTTGGTCTTCAATGGTTTTCCTCTATGCCTTTATTGGCTCTACTTCTACAAGTATTGTGAGGATTCATGTCTCCACCAATGGCTAATATTCTTTTGATTGGAGAAAGTTATCCATAAGCATAGCCCAATGATCACAAAAACCAACAAACTTAAGGATTGAAGGTTACACAAATCTCCTTCTTCTGTTGTCTTCTCCATTCTATCGACCTCACTTCTGTTTCACTCTCATGTTAGAGAATTGTAGTTTCTAGCTTCTTCCTATCTTGTCCTTTTAGGTGATTCTGATACCATTTTGTTGGAATCATAACTCTCAGAACACACAATAATTGGAGTTTGAGGCTTCTATCTTATTGAACGAACAAACTTGTAGCTTTATATAAGACTTACAAATACAGGAACAATATGAAATAGCACCCACATTTACGTTATCTAATTACATAGTGAAATTGTTTAGATTATTTCAAAACATATCCTAAGTCTTATTAATTAAGACCTTTTTAACAAAAAAAAAATCAATAAATATAAAACTATTCAGACTAAGTCCAAGAGACTCATTTAGTAAGTAATTCGACACTCCAACAATAACATAAAAAATACCCACCAAATCTTTCAAACTATTTTAAATAATACAGTTAAATAAAATTAATTATAAATATTTTAATAAAATATTTTATATTATAAAATTAATTTAAAGTAATATTTAATTTAATTTATATTTTTATTACATTTTAAAAATAAAAATAATATCATTATTAATTTAGTATGAAATAAAAATTTAAAATATATAATTTTATAATTAAAATTTCGAACATATGGAATTAAGTATCTAATAAATACCTTCTAGTCATAAAATTTCTTTTATATAATTTTATTATTTTAATATTATATAATATAATTTAATTTCATAATTAAACACATGATTGTATAACAATTATATCATTAATATTTTTAATATTATGTAATAGATATGATGTTAAGTGTTTTGCTTTTGAAATAAAATTTGTATAAGGTTGGTCAATAACATTAATACTAGTTGACTTTATAGATGATTGCAGCGCATTTTAATGATATTCTTGTATTTTACATGATTCATACAATCATGCACTAATAATTAATTTCTCTCATATAATAATCTTCTCAAATAATACTAGCAAAAATGTAGCATTTTGTTCTAAGAGGATATTAAAATGTAATTAAAGGGCCCAAATCATTGGGAGAAAAGGGCCATGTTTGGGCCTTGAGCTAAAAATGTGTATTCCCAAGTTTGGAAACGATACTTGTTTTATAACGTTTGGAACATGGAAAACCAAGAGGTTTAGTGTGGGGTTTAGACTGGAATCGCAAACTTCCGGAAACTACAGTACAACTCTACTCATGAGCAATTTCTTGGTACCAGTTCCCCTCTCTTGAATCTTATACTTTCTCATTGACACTGAAGTTTATTTTAATTCCATCTTTCTTCCCATTTATTCAATTTTATTATGTTTAATTTCTTCAGAGAACGCTTTCAATTCCTAATCGAAATTCAATAATCCGGATCGTGGCAATTGCTTCAGCCGGATCAACCCTACTGTACGCCTCAAACGATTCCAGCTTAGGTGAGTATGGAATCTGAATTTTTTTCCTCACTTTTCGAATTTTCGCTCCTATTATAACCAGCTGAAATGATTTTTGAATTTATGTTGTTACATTGATTTCCTGAGAATGTGGAATCTATATGCGTTTGTTCATCAACAAAGAAATTAACAGTCCAAACGGAGGGGAATTTTCTTTCTTTGTCCCCCAAGCTTATAGCTGAGTTGAAGCTGAACTTTTGTTAACAATTAACAACAAAGTTAAGCCAATAATCTGGTTTTTGTAACAATTTTTTTTAATTTAATTTTAGAAACTAAGGTAGTGGTTTCGATTCCGGAGAAATTGAAAGAATCACTGTTTCTGTCATGGAAAACCGCACAAGCAATGCATCCTCGCCCTTCCTTTCTATTTTCAGATCTTTGGCAATCAGGTTTGTTCTTCAGAGTTTCATATAAATTATTGGTTCTACCAAATTCAATGTTTTTTCCCCTGTTGTGTGATGTGTGATATTTATTTGAGCTTGAAATTTTAGAAATTCATCCATTATTTTCTTCGAGAGTGGCTTCAAGTCCTTCGTATGATGTAAAGGGAGCTTCTGGGGTGCCTGAAGATAGCCACAAACCATGTTCTGGATGCTTGGGAAGAGATACTTTTGCTAATGCGGCTGCTAAGGTCGCTCCTGCTGTTGTTAACATATCTGTTCCTCAAAGTACGCATTTTAAAAAAAAATTGTATTCAAGTTCTTCATCTTTTTGTAATCCATCAACTCTCTCTTTCTTATTAAACAGAAGAAAATTGCATATGATTGATTTGTATTTAGTTTAAAGAGTCAATTGTTTAAACATGTTTGTCAGACATATATGGGATTGCTACTGGGAATGGTATAGGCTCTGGCACTATTATTGATGAAAATGGTACAATTTTAACTTGTGCTCACGCTGTAGTGGATTTTCAAGGAATGAGAGCTTCCTCAAAAGGAAAGGTTAGTGGTTAAATGGTTCCATATCCTGATATCTCATTAATGAACATATTTATATGATTTTGCATGGTGTGCAATGACTTAGGTTGAAGTAACATTGCAAGATGGAAGGACATTTGAGGGTACTGTGGTGAATGCTGATTTACATTCTGACGTTGCGATTGTAAAGATCAAATCAAAAACTCCACTCCCAACTGCAAACTTTGGTTCTTCAAGTAAGCTTCGACCTGGTGATTGGGTTATATCACTGGGCTGTCCACTTTCTCTCCAGAATACGGTCACAGCTGGTATAGTAAGGTAATTAATTGGATTTTGTTTTTTTATTGCTATACTCTTATTAAAATCTGTTTACACACTATGCTTACTGAGTTTGTATTCTTTTACTTTGGAGATTTAAGCTAGGTTGATCCTCCTTTTTTAATACTCGCTTCCACTTTGGAAGAAAAGGTTTAATACTTTTTTGAAAGAATAAATCACTTGTTTCTTCTTCAATACAACATTCAGGGGCTGATTAAGAATGAAATATAAGTGGAAAAATTCAATAATAAACATTACGTTACTTTGATGCATAAGCTTTTAAAGTATTATTTCCACCATCATTTCCTTACATTTTCTTCTCTCATATTCTTCTTAATGTAGCTGTGTTGATCGGAAAAGCAGTGATTTGGGTCTGAGTGGGACAAGGAGAGAATACTTACAGACAGATTGTGCTGTGAATCCAGTATCTTTCTTATCCCATACATATGTTTGTCTAGGCATCAAGAATTGAAAAGATCAAATAATTGTTGAATTATGGTGATTTATAATACGAGTTCTGTTTTTGCTATTTTACTCATGTTTAACATTATCCTTTTCGATTTAAAGGGAAACTCAGGAGGCCCTCTTGTTAATATTGACGGAGAAGTTGTTGGTGTTAATATTATGAAAGTGTTGGCAGCTGATGGGGTGAGTTTTGCTGTACCAATTGATTCAGTTGCCAAAATCATTGAGCATTTCAAGAAAAGTGGGTAGGGATCCTATTTTAGTCATATTTCTTTCTGTTAATTAGCTCTTTAAATAATTTTAATCTAGTTCACATCTAAAGATAACTAGTTGAGGTTACAAATCTTTGTTTATTCATACTATTGCCTGGCTCTCTAGTTATGACTCTTTGACATGAAAATAAGTAATAATGATAATAATAAAACATGTGACAAAATTAAGTAATTCCTTTTCCGTAATACTTGTACTTACATAAGTTATCTTAAGATGATGATGTTTTGTAGGAGGGTTGTTCGACCTTGGCTTGGATTAAGAATGCTTGAACTTAATGAAATGATCATTGCTCAGCTTAAAGAAAGAGATTCCACCTTTCCCAATGTCAGGAAAGGAATTCTCATACCTGCGGTATGTGTTAATTGCAACTTTTAGGTACTTCATCTTGGATTTAATTTGTTGAAGCATTACTTAAATCTTTTGCAGGAGGGAAGCCAATCATCTAGTTTGTTTTTTCTTACATGTGCTTTCTCTTTCCAACTTAAATGGATTTTGCTTCTTTAAGTCTGTTGAGTGTGTTTGCATTGTTGTTGATTTGGATTTCTAAGTTCTTAAAGATTCTTGCATGTGAGGATTATCATTTACATTTAATCCATAGTCATAGAATTCATGGTGTTAGGTACGACCAAGAATACGTAAATAGTTAAAAATTATATGGATTGAGTTCATTTCTTATTATTCCCCACGATTTGGATAGGTAACTCCTGGTTCTCCTGGTGAACATGCTGGGTTCCATCCTGGTGATGTTGTCATTGAATTTGACGGAAAGCCTGTTGAAAGTATCAATGAGGTATTATTATTTTTATTTTTATTATGGGTAATAACGTTGTTATAACTTAAATTATTATTGGCACAATAATGATAACTTTATCTAACGATAATGTTACTAAAGTGTAATTAATAATAATAACAAAATAAATAGTACATTTTTTTTTGTATCAATAACAAAATTAGTTACGGTAATATCATTACAAATTAAGCTTTCAAGGGAATTGTTTTTGTAATTACGTAAAGCACTGAAGTAAATTGGTGAAAAGAGCGAGTTTGTAATATAGACTGTAGTATACGAGTATACTTAAATAATAAGGGATCAATAAATGTGAAATGATGATGGAAATATGTTATTATGCAATATCCAAGATGTTTACTAGATGGGAGATTCGGGTCTAGAGAGGGTCACCTTTTGCGCACTATTAAGAGTAATGCAATATTCGAGATGTTTACTAGACGAGAGATTTTGGGCCAGTGTATCTTTTGTTTTTTTTTTTTGTTTAAAAGTAATATCATACATTCATTAATTACAATACGAGTTTATAAAAATTGGGTATATTTTTAATCATTGTATTAATCTTTTGGGATTGAAAGATCCATAATTTTTAATAATTTCGTTATGATATTAGAACTTTAATCGATTGGGTCAAAAAATTTGGAATTCATCTTATAAAAAAATTAAAATGGATTTTATAAAAATAAAAGAGATAATTAATTTAAATAGAATAGAATATTAAAAATACAAAGTATAGATTTTATAAGAAACAAAGATACGAGGGAATGTTAAGAATAAGAATAATATATTATTTATTAAGTATAATGTTATGATAGAATTTTATAAGGATAATGAGTAATTTAATTTTTTGAATTAAAAGATTTATAATTTATATAAATATTTACAAATATTATTATATATCATGATTATATATTACATAATAGTTTCTTATTAATATGATTGTATTTATCTATAAAATTGTGCGACTTTTATTATATTGGTAGTTTATTATTCATCTTTCATAGCCTTTGCTAGGCTTTATCTGCAATAATTTGACCGATTTACGGATTTTTGACAGGTTATTGATATAATGGGAGATCGGGTTGGGGTCCCCATGAAGGTGGTCATAAAAAGAGCGAAAGATCAGCTGGTGACTTTGACTGTGATACCAGAGGAGTCTAATCCACGCATGTAATAAAATGAACTAAACTCTAATACCATAAAAGTTCGAATGAGAATTTTGATTTACAAAAGGAAATGGTGGAGAAACTGTTACTTGGTATTCTAAATGTACATTACTATTATTTATATTGCTCTACTATGTCAAATCTTTTGAATGGGTTCATTGATGTCGGTTTCTTTCCTTTCTTCAATGTCAAATCTACCAACTTCATTTTCGTGGATGTTGGCATGAATTAGCGACAGATTTTATTTGCTCCATAAAATGTGGATTTGACCACAAGCAAAAGAATTTGGGTCGGCCCTAATTGGCCCGAATTATTGATTATTTATATTAATTTCTCTTTTAACATATTTAACTTGATGTTTACGGAAAATATTGTAAATTTTCAATCTAATTAGGAGGTTAAAAGCTTTTAGCCAAAATCATTAGCTTCACTTAAAATTAGAAAGTAAGAAGTTTCAAGGAAGCCTTCACATTCATAGTTCAATAGGTAAGAATGTAATATCCTTGTACTAAGCCACATCCCACCGTTCAAAATAGGTGTTTACCATTTCAACTAAAAAAGAGAGCTTTAGAGTGCTTATTTGTAGAGGTTGTGAAATTTTCTCACCAAAATTAGAACAAATATTAGTAATATCACAAAAGCGAATACAGAATTAATCAAAAGTTTCAGTATTGTTCATTTTATTGGAATTAAACTAAGATGTTAGCAATTTCATTTTTGTTTGTTTCACTTAGGAAGTTCTCTCATAAACAAAAGCAAGTGTATTCCATGCATCTTTAGCAGTTTTATAGTCAAAAATGCGATAGAATTCATCCATCGACATAATAGCAAAGATTGAGCTTAGACCTTTTTGGTTTGTCCCACTAAGAGTGTGTTCTTCAATGGTCCAGTCTCTTCATGGCTTTATAATTGTTACACCATCTTTCGTTACCGAAAGTGGCTTCTAACCATCATGAATAACATTTTAGACTTTTTCATCTTGTTTGAGAAAGACTTGCATGCGAGCCTTCCAATAAGGGTAATTATACTCATCAAAGAGTGATGGTCTAACAGATGACCTACCTTCTTTCATTTGGTTCATAAGTAGAAGTATGTGTTCCTAAGGATCAATCTCACTAAGTGTGAAAGATTATAAATTATGGACCTAATTAACCTAGAGTAATTTATAATTTAATAACCTAAATAAAGCGGCCAAACATGCATTTGTGTGTAAGAATAAAGTACAGAAATAAAATAATAACACAATATTTTTAGGTAGAAACAGCCTAGATCACAACAATGACCTAACAGGAAAACCACCGGTCCACCGAAACACTTAACTTTCTACTATGAAAAACAAATATTTAAGTACAAACTCAGTCTTATACTACTTTCACTAGGATACTGCCCTAATGTACCTTACTTATAAGCCCTTACTCTTTTTTCAATTTTCAATATTAACGTAAGTTGTTTCCAAACCAATGTTCCAATAAACTTCTCGCCAATCAGATATGTTCTCGAATTAACAGTAATATGGTTAGCACAAAAACACAAGTGTCTATGTGTGTTCTAGAACGAATTTAATAATGCATAATCCTAACTAGATGATTCAAAACATATGTCACTTAAATCAAATCAACTAGCAAATCCTAGAGTAAAAAGATCAAGCATAAGTTCAATAAAATAGCTTATTTAAAGATTAATAATTAAATCAAATAATTATGATATGACAAATACAATTATTTAATCTAATAATTCAAGAACAAAAATATAGAAGAAACTATAAGAACATATAATCAAAATATCATAAATTAATTAAGTTTATTAATCAATCAAACATAACCACCAATATTTGATAGATTAAATAAATAAAGAAGTCTAAAGAATTATGATATTATATTTACAAAACAAGAGAGAAATTAAGAAGAAGAGAATCATGCTCGTGTAGTTGATTGAAACAATGAGAAATAAGTTTTATTTATAGGAAAAATTAAAACTCTTAATCCTATGTAATTGATAAATATATTTTCTATTACAAATAAGATTAGTAATACTCACTAATCATGAATACTCATATTTAAATAAGAGTTGTTTTAAAGTAGACTCATTAATCAAGACTTCTATTTTAAAAAAAGTTCTTTTAAAGTACATTTTATGCTATCTTTTAGGTTAAAATTTAGCTTATAATTTAGAATATATCTTATATAATAGTTTAGCATATATCTTATTCTATATTTCAGCATAAATATTTTAGCAGCAAAAATAATTCTAGATTTATGTGTGATTAAACACATGAGTGCAATCATATATGTTATAGCTATAACAGATATACCTGAAGTATGATCATTTGAAATTCTGACATTTTTTCGACTTTACTTGATAGACTTGACAACGAGCTTAAAAACAAGTTTAAATGTAAATATTGTGTCCACAAAAATAGCTAACACTTATAATCCTTACAATAGGAAATTATATTGGGACAAACATTATGACTAATTTCTTACAAGTAATGAGATGGGTCAACATCATAAATAAATATTATAAATGCACAAATATTCATACAACACAGACTTCTCAAAAAAAATTTCATTAAAAAAAATGTGATGAGTTATAAGAATAGCTTGTACCAATGAAAAAAGAAGGAGGTGTTAGGCCTTTTCAAAAATAAAGGGACTCGGGCCCACTAAAGAACTAAGGATCCCCAACTCTATCTCCAACTTGTTCATGTCCTACCCTAGGTTCACCATCACTTGCTTAGGAGTTTTCATCCTAAGTTTGTATGGGCTAGTACAATGGCATAGTTGGGATGTTGAGGATCTTATAGTAATATTGGGTGAAGACTTTCTTTCTGGATTCTTTCTTGAAAAACTCCATGGCCAAGTTATAGCCAATCTCAACACTCGAAGAGAGCTGCTTGGTCATAGCGCCAAGGTCGCGCTTTGTTTTCTCTTATTCGCGAGCAAACGTGTCTTTGGCATCATTAAGCTCACGCTTACAAGCTTCAACCTTATCCTCGAGTTTTCCTTGGGCCTTCTCGAGCATCTTAAAGTGCCTCGAGTTGTCATTCAACTTCTATATAGCCTTAGCCAGTTTTTCCTCCTTGTCGATGGCCTCATCCTCCTACCTTTTTGCCTTGGCCAATATCATAACACTCTTGGCTCAAGTAGAAGTATGATTATCCTTTTCTACTGCAAGGTCATGCTTCAACTTCTCAACACCTCAAACTATTCTAAACCTATGAATGAGTTAGGCCTAAAAATGGGAAAAACTCAATGCGAGGTAAGGAAAATATAAAAACTCAGAATGGAATAAATAAAAGCTTAAGGTAATACTCACTTGATACAAGATCCTTTTGAGCACGACCTCGAAGTCAACATCCTTGCACCATGTAGGGGAGGGTATCAACATAATGGTCTAGCCTCTCTGGAGCCATACCCCTATACAAGGCCACTTCCTCAACTTTTGTAGTGAATTCGTCGATAATGCCTTTACCCCTTCTCGAGTCTCTTATAGGGAGGGTAAGTGTTTGTTGGTTCAAGGCTACGGATGTAGCAATATGTTAACCTAAGGACACTGATGTAGGCTCAGTAGTGTTTAGGGGATAGGGGCGAGCATGAGCTCCTTGATGGTCACATGTTTTTTTTTCTTTTGGATTGAGTGAGATTGGTATCTTTCCTAGAGGACTTGCTCCTCTTCTTTCCCTTAAAGGAGCTCGCTCGCTCCTTGTTTGGAAGCCCTACTTTGAAGCCATTCCAATAAGGTATCAACGTTAAACTCTATAATACTTGCAAAAACAAAAGAATAGGGTGTTAAATTTTAAAGGCTCGGTATAAACAAAGAATAGGTTATTTCAAGTAAGCTCGGGATCAGTTTACCATGGTCAGGAACAATTTCAAACCTCCCCTCAAATTCTATGGGAGGGGTCTTGTACTTTGTAAGTACCCGAGGTTTACGAATAATCCTGTGGGATTTCTCTACTAAGCCTCGTCCCATTAACCCACTAGCAATAAAGCACAGGGTGTTCAACAATTTCCATTACTGTGTTTTCTTGGACAGATAGTTCTAGACATACGCCAATCTTTGTTTAGCCTCTCCGCTCAAGGTTATGATAAGGAAACTCATATTCCTTATCATAAGTTTGGTGTTATCCCAAGTGCTCCTTATCAGCCTAGCGTCATTATCTGATGTTTCCCATCGACCAGACATATAAGAAAAGTACTCCTTTTAGTTCTTCTCGTTCTCGACTAGGATCACGTTTATGCCTCAGTCCTACTTTAATATATATGCTTCATTGAACTCAGGCATTTCTAATTCCATCCTGAGCTCTTCTCATATGAGGGTAAGACAATGCAGGTACTTCCGCCGTCAATTGTCTTGGCATGAGCTGCGTTCTAGCCAAGAACTTCCTTATGAAGGGGTACAATGGGAATATGACCCCTAGCCTCAAGTCCTTTTCAAGAAAGGTTATCCACTCAGTTGGAGGTGAATTGCTATCAAGAACACATGGCTTGGGGATCATTATCTGAATCGAGAAGGGATTATCGTACATCTTTCTTCGTCTCTCCTTATCTTGGGGAGATAAACCACTGGGTTTGATGTTAGCCTCCCAACATTTGGTTCGACCTCTCTTGGATTTTTTCCTCCATGATATGAAGACTGATATCATAGACGTAGAAGGAGAGGGCTTATACATTTTATCTTCCCTCAAGGTGCTTGCTTCGTTAGAGGACCCTAGTGCATCATTTTTTTCCTGACCTAAATAGTTGGGGTATTAAGGGACCTCCCAAGAGGAATAGCCCGAGGAACACGAGGGTAGGACTACATTGCCAATAGCCTATGACAATAACTCTCTATGCATGGTCTCTACAAAATATTACAAAACACAAAATAGTAAGGTACGAGAAGATAGAAGTTACATAAGGAGAGTTTTCAAAGTAAAAGATTAGTGAATTTAGAGACCAACCTAACAAGAAATAAAAAAATTGTTAGACTCATGGAGTGATCCCTAAAAGACCGAGCTAAAGCAAGCACGTGTCGAACTATTTTTCTTATACACTCAGTAGAGAAATTATATGGTGCGAGCTGAAAGGACAACGCGTATTTGTTCTAATTTCTATGTGATATCCTGGAACTGATGAAATGAATAACACCTTGGTTCCTCTTTATATAAAGGTGCAAATATCCTCTCTTTAATTAATTGGCAAGTATTTATTAGGATGCATTGAACATTTCAAATTCGTTGTTAGGTTGCTACTCTTTCACCCCAGTTGAAGAACCGAGCTAAAAGAGTATAAGGACTTGATGTTTAAATATATGGATTGACCTGAAGCTCGACCTATGAATAGCCTAAGTCATCAAGCTTCTTACACCATGAAGATCCAATTTATACCGATGCCTACAACGATATTCATAAGGTGTTCCCATCTATGTAGAATAACTTTGAGTATTGGAAGACCGATCACCATACTAAGTCGTTGACCTCAAGTTAAATTGTGTTTTTACATATGTATCCTCCTTACATATTACGACGTGTACCTATATATGATCAATACATGTACGTGTTGATCATATATATAAACCTTATAAGAGATCCACACATTCTTTACGTTCTTACTTTTTCATAGTTTCTCTCTTAAACTTAACTTTCTTAATAAATTTTTTATTTTATTTTATTTGTTCTTATTTAAATTGTATAAGTGTTAACTTTAAATATATATTATATTATTATTTTATTATTAAATTTATATTATAAATTATTATTTATCACATTTTATATTGTTTTTATGTTTTTACTTATCTACACGTTATATACAAATAATATATCTCAATTAATACAATTTTATTATCATCTTTTGGTTTGTTTAATAACTTGCAAAATTCCTAACAAGTAAAACTTTCACGTAACCCCTATTGAAACTACCCTCTGGTCAGGACTAGTGTATAGGTAACAAGTATGCTGTCATTTAGACTGTAGCAAATGTTGTAAATGGCTGAAAAAATGAAGATGCTTGCTTAGAAAAGGAGAAAGATGAGTGCTTATTTCTTAGCTAATCGAACTAGCCCCTAGTACGAGTTGACTCTTGAGTCTTGGCATGCGAACTTTGATAGCCCTAGTAGTCTAATACAACCAATGGATTTCTTCAATTGGAATTTGAATTTTGTAGATTGACAACTCCGAAAAGCTTATACGAACAATTCCTTTTTAATTTCTTTTTTAATTTTAAAAAATATATAATAATAAAAATATATCTCAAAATAAAAATAAAAATCAATATTTTATAATTATAAATTTTTAATGTGTTGTTTTTATTATTTTTTTTACCATAATTTTTCTTTGCCACTAACTCAAAATTTATTGTAAAAATCAAAATAAAACAAGAGCAAGCAAGATTGGATGAAATCATTAAAAAAAAACCTGTAAATGTCGTGACTTTAAAATTGAAATACCCTGTACAATATCAAAAACACGAAGCAACTCTATTTTATATTGAAAAACCTAGAGATAAAAAATAATATATTTTATTCAAGAACATAAAAAAGAACATTATAATCCATTGGTAATCACCACAAGCTTAAAAAGAAGTTAGAAATCAAAGCCACCACCATCAAACCCACCATCATAACCACCATCAAACCCACCATCATAACCACCCATATCACCAACATCAGATATCATATCTCCAATCAACAACCCACCCAATAGCCCAGCTCCGAGTCCCAAACCAGCACCACCTAGACCATTTCTCTTTGGCTTCTGAGGCTGTGCGTACCCATATCCAGCCTGGGCTGGCGGATACCCGTATCCGGCTGGAGGCGGAGGTGGATATCCATATCCCGGTTGGGGCGGTGGGTAACTATACGCACCTTGTGGAGGAGGTGGTGGTGGGTAACCATAGTTTGAACTACTAGCATACCCAGGTGGGTACGCTATAACCGGCTCGTTGGCCATCTTGTGAGCAGTTGGCGCCGGAGCAGTATATTTGTCTCCAAACTTGTACCCAAAAGTCAGCGTTCCCTTTGTTCCTTTTCCTTTAGGCAATCGAACGCTGTAATTCGATTCCTTCTCACGCTTTTCTTCGCCGTTTCCATAATTATCGAACAATTCTTTAATCGGAAATTCAATTTCACCGATTTCTTTATCACCTAAGGCCCGATTGGAGACAAGCTTGATCTTGAGCATGAGACGATTGTCTTGAAGACCGGTTTCTGGGACTGTGAATTTCAGAGAGTAATTGTTCCATCTAGGGTTTGAACCACAGTCTTTGAGGACGGGGGTTTTCTGCTTTTGATTGTAGAAGACGTCGCCGGAGATCGAAACGGTAGCGTAGACGTCCATTTTGGACATAAGATTGACGTACTTTAAGTCGGTGGCTGATTTGAGTGTGATTTCAAAAGGTCTACACTCCATGGCTGATTTTGTTAAAGTCCCACATCGACTGGGGATCGCGCCCACGCTGCGCATATAAACAAGGGCAGTCCTCCATCTTACAACCTGGGTTTTGAGATGGAGTTAGGCCCAAATTTAACATGGTATCAGAGCAAGGTTACCCGGTCGGTGCAGTTGTTTCGCCACTGGTGAGTGATGCATTCCGCCACTTGGGTTCCATAAGCTCAACATCCCCGTCGGTCTCAAGGGGACAGACCCTTGCCGATGTGAGGGGGAGTGTTAAAGTCCCACATCGACTGGGGATCGCGCCCACGCTGCGCATATAAACAAGGGCAGTCCTCCATCTTACAACCTGGGTTTTGAGATGGAGTTAGGCCCAAATTTAACATGGTATCAAAGCAAGGTTACCCGGTCGGTGCAGTTGTTTCGCCACTGGTGAGTGATGCATTCCGCCACTTGGGTTCCATAAGCTCAACATCCCCGTCGGTCTCAAGGGGACAGACCCTTGCCGATGTGAGGGGGAGTGTTAAAGTCCCACATCGACTGGGGATCGCGCCCACGCTGCGCATATAAACAAGGGCAGTCCTCCATCTTACAACCTGGGTTTTGAGATGGAGTTAGGCCCAAATTTAACAGATTTGATAAGATCTGAAATTGATCAAGAGAATATGGATTTTGAGAAGTCAAGTTTGGGAATTTAAGAGAGTCTGAGAATTTGATGAAGATTTTCAGGACCGTTGTATTCGGAGAAAATGGAGGGTTTCGAAATATATAGATGTTGAAACGAAAGTGAGAAGATGTTTCATTTTAATAAATAAAATAAAAAAGTGAAAGGATATTACTTAGGCGTAAAGCGGAAAACACGACTTTGAAAAAAATAAAAATAAAATTGTGTAAAATTTTAATTTAATTTGAGGGTGGGTTACACTAATTAATTAAGAATAATGCGCCAGTGTTATTTCTTTACAAAAATAAAATTTATTTTAATAATATAATATATAAAGAAGTGTATAAGAAAATATTTTGAAAAAATAAAATAAAATTCAAAAAAATAATGAGTGATTTCATTCAACAAAATTCTTTAGGTAAAAACTAATAAACGTTGAGTAATTAAAAAATATAACCATAAAATAATCTCAATAACAAATTAAATAATTATAAATAAATATTAAAAATATAATATGAATCTATCAATAATTAATATATATCAAATTAATTTTTTTCTTTATATATATATAGACACATATATTGTAATATCTTATCATATATGATATCTCATATTTATAATTATAATCAAATATTTTATTTTTTTTCAATTACAAAACGAATATCATTTCTACCATGTTCCAAAATCTTAACTATTTGTTTTATTTAGTAAATTCATAAAGTATATTTTTTGTTATTTAATGTTTACAAAAATCATTGTCAATAACTTAGAATTATAAAAATAATATTATTTGTATTTAAATTATATATTTTTATTATTAAAAAAATTCAATCATAATTTAATTTTATATTAAATTTACTATTTTATTATTATAAATTTTAAATATACTTTTTTGTATAATTTTTTAAATATCTTTAATATTCTATATTAATTAATTCATAGTATCGATGTTTTAGTAACCAAGTTAGTGTAATTGCCCATGCATAACACAAAGAATAACGACATAAATAATATGCTTTTACTTTTCTCCTTTATACCTCAAATTTCTTTTATCGGTATGCTCTATATACCATCATACCTCAAATTTCAGACTAATTTTTGTGATATATATTTAATCATCTCATAATCTCATTCTAATTAATTTTTATATTAATTAAAAATACACACATAATTTATTTTCAAGAAAACAATAAATTGAAATCAGTTTACCAAATATTGCAGATTTGGAAAATGAAGAAAACTACAAACAATAATGTCAAAAATAATAAATAACAAAAAAAAAACAGAATATCATGAATTGTCAATCGTCAAGTATACTTAGCCGTGTCCGAGGCGCGTGGATACGTTTGTTATTCTGAGCTTCATAGGGAAGGAACAAAAGTGATGCTTATCCACAGGAACCAAACATATTTAAATTTAAATACTAGAATTTAGATATTTATTATGGAATAAAAGTTAATATTAAGATAATTTAAATTTTTTATTTATAATTTAATTTTTATGTATTTTTAAAATAAAATATTTATTTCAATATTAATAAAAATAGCTTTCATATTAGAATTATTCTAAATTTATATTGATGTTAATTATAATTTATTTGATTAAATTTATTTTAAAAAATACATATTATATTATAATTAATATAAATATAAATTTATATGATATTAATTTTATTACTCAAATAAACTTTTGGCGGTTTGGAAACTTCGTCCATTTTCAACCAAACGCGTGCTCTGCTCTGATGCAATCCAGATATTTCCAAGTTAGAGCTTACATCCTAATTTTAGTACCATAAGATTAACCTCAAAACATTCACAACCCTTAAATATGTTTTAAAGAATTTTTTTAAATTTTCAAATTCTTTTAACAAAAAATAATAATTTTTATGAGAAAGCAATTTCTGTTGTTAAGGACAAAAAAACCTCATCTTCTGTGCAGAAATTATTGCTTTATATATCACTAAAATTTTAACGTTATTATAAACATTATCATTAAATTTTTATTTATTAATTTCATATTATAATTTTTATTTATTACTTCAATATATCAAATTTTAGTTTATTAATTCTAAATTATCGAATACCTTCCCCCATCAAAAAACTCACAAACACCACCCCAATCGAGCCACCTCCATCAACCCCACCCCAGCCAACAAAGAAGAAAATCTGTTGGTGAGAGTTCATGCACACATACCCAAGTCACCCTTGGTCTTGCAGGCGTTTCGCCCATGGTTGGTCCATCAACTTTTTGTATCCAGTTAGCCAAAATGTTGTTATTATTAAAAGCTCACACTAATATAACAAAGCCCTCATGCTTTGCCAACTTTATATCAATTTTCCATTGACATCTTTCATTTTTGAAGACTTTGAAATAAAAAAAGGCTCGTGGAAACTTGATATGGAAAAAATCAGGAAAGTAGCTACAACTTTTACCCTTTTTTTTTTAATTTCCTAAATGCCTATAGATATTAGTGAAAGGAAAGTAGGCAAAGATGAACACGGTTGTTGAATGATGATAGCTTTGGTGTATATGGTCCCTCAACTTAAAAATCATACAAATTTATGGACCAAGTGTTGCAATTTGAGATGGAAGCTTAACTCCAAATTTTTTTTAGAAAGAATACAGGTTGTTTTGGCAGAGATTTTGTTGATATGTGATGTTGAAATTATCATTATCATTTAGCAAAAGCTGGATGGGGTGTGCCTTAGCTGCCTGGGGTTATTTTATGGGAGTGGGTCTTCGTAGAGGGCATGAATGGGAATTGATTTGGGGTTTTTTAGGTCTAAAACTCCAAAAACTTATTATAAATAATTAAAGTATCTTAAAAAGAATTTAAACAATATTTTAAAATATAAGGATATATTAGAAATTTTTTGTGCCAAAAATAAGATCGAATAGAAAAAATTTAAAAATTTCTATGTGTCTTGACGGACTCTCAACGAGGGTGGTTAACGAGCAACAAATAATGTTTATAAATTTGACCGAATTTTTCCCACTTCTCGTACCATAATTTTCTCTTCTCTTTTCTCTCTTTAAATTGATTTGATTTTTTTGACACATTTTAGAGAACATTTTAAGGATAAATATTAAGGAGTTTAAATTTGAAAGTTTAGTAATTGAATACCTTTTCAGGTATAGGTTTTTTACTCTAACTTTTTCATTTATGCATTATTTTTAATAAAATTTCCGTGCATTATAAGTTATAAATAAAAAAGTAAAATCGAATGACATAATTTTTATAAATAATGATATAAATATTATTAAAATAAAATACTTGTTATAAACATTTTTATATGTATACATTGAGAAATTTTGTATACAAATGACTATTTTACTTTGATATTAAATGAATATTGAAAATATTATATGATATCAGAGAATTTTATACATGTATAATAAGAATGGTTTTATAGAATATGATACCTCTGGGTTACTGGTTGCAACGTATAATTTTTCTACATACTATAGGGCATCGTATGCATATGTATTTTCAGAATTTTTTCGTCTATAATGCCTCGTATTGTTAATCGCACACGGATCTTAGAGTTAGACTCTTTGTTATGCCTTAAAATTTATCTTCTTTGGTGTGTGACTACACATGGGCCTTGGAGTATAACCGTACATAGGATAGAAAGTGAACCCATGTGCGCCTCATAGTTGGACTGCACATGTGCCCACATATTTTAGGGAGTAATACATATAGGGTTGCATATCATACATTGTATTTATATTATATAAGCATACATTGAAATACTTGAAATGTACATTTTTTAAGTCCTCCGAAAGCAAGGAAGTATAGGTATATCCATATTTTATTACTAAAATCTTCTCACACTATATACTGATAATGAAAAATTTATTAAAATGAGCATGCATTATGAATTTTTGATTTATTATGATAATATTTTCGAGTAGACTCCTACCGAGGTATCAGCTCATCCTTTATTCTTCCCTTTTCAATTATGTTATTTGAGATAATCACTATAAAAACACAAAAGTCTTACATGGAGGATTCATACATTATAATATTTGACTTAAAACATGGATTTAATTGACTATTATAATTTATCTTTATTAGACTACTTTGGTGAATTTAAAATTTATTTTATAAATATTTTGGATTTAAATTTATGATATTAGAGATTTAATGATTCAGTTGTTAACCCTTGTTAATTCATAACGTCGATTGTATGTACATCACAAATGTAAAATTTGATAATATGAAAATAACAAATAAAAATTTAATTATATATTTAGAACAATTTCCTTAGCAGTATAAATGTATATTTACACTTGTCATATTAACGTATGAATAAGCTAGCAAATGATCTATATCGTAGCTCAATATGAAAGCAAACAATCAAGATTTTAACTACATGTTATCATCTAAAATTTCACAACATTATGTGCTAGGGGTGTCCATCGGTCTAGTCCGGTTTAGTTTTGGTTAAAAAACTTTAACCGAATCGAACTGAACTGTTTGAAACGATTTTAATTAATATAAATTGGACTTGATCGTTTGATTTATAAAATCATTCGGTCCAGTTTGATCTGGTTCGATTTTTGATTTGGTTCGATTTTTTGACACATTTAATGAGAAATAATGTGAAAATTTTAATATATTATTAAACCGGTCTGGTCTGGTTCGACCGTTCTAAAAATTAATACAAACCAGACCAGACCGTTTGATTTGTAAAATTATTCGGTCCAGTTTTACGATTTGGTCCAATCTAGACCGGTTTATGGACACTCCTACTATGTACATATATCTCAATTTACTAATTAAGCTACACTAGATAATTTTATACATCCACTCAACTCAAACTTTATTTTGAAACACAAGAAATTAATTGTATTAGTCCAAAGAAAATGAACTAGCAAAGAAGAAATAATAAAGTAATTAATAAAAATAAGGAAAGATGATCCTAAAATTTTTATATTTATTAAAATTTGGTTGCATAAATATAAATAATTATTTTTTATGTATTTTTTTCAATTATTCTAGTTAAAATTTATTTAAGTTATAATAGTCTATATTTAATGTAATTGAAAAGAATTAAAAAATAAAATAAATTTATTTTTGTTATTATACAATCACTTTTTTATAACAATAAGATTAAATTGTTAAAAAAATAAATATATGATTCAAATATTATTTTTATAATAAATAAAGAGGATATTTTTCTCTAAAAATAAATTATGTAAATCTTTTGAACAAAATAAGTGAAGAAAAAAATTGTCCCATCTTTTTTTAAAAAAAATCATTATATAATTATAAAAATGAATAAATAATTGAAGATATAACTTTTCTTGACATATATGAAAATCGAGTGAGGGGCTAAAATTTGTGCAATTATCTTTATGAATCGTCGTGTGTATTGAGAAATTTTGACATTAAATATTCAAGGTATTGTGGGGCATGAAACCATCGACAAAAACTGCCATACTTCTGATTAATAATGTTTCATTATCTTAATATATAATTGTTACTTTTCTACATAAATGATTAATATGCCGATTGATGATATGAGACAAAAGAATGGAACATTGGAGTTTCTTACCGGATTTAATACACTGATGCCGTCTATGGAGTTATAGAAGAATTAAGAATTTCAAATCTTAGAGAGTGAGAGAAAACCGAAGGATTGCGTAGGAAAAATCCTAACTTATATATATAAGGTATAAATGGGTTAAAACAGGTATTCTCAACTTATTTGATTTTAAGTTATACATCAAACAAATAATTATTCGATATATGAAGAAGTCTTATATTAAAAAAAATAAAGAGTAAATTTAAAGGTTTATTTTTTAAATTGGAGTCTCAAGTTTAACAAGTAATATAAGAACTATCATCTAATTTGTATTGTATGAATATACACAAGTTAAATTTTTTAGGTGAAAGTTGACTCGTATAGATGACACTCACGGTCTAAGTTCAAACAAATTGTAAACTCCTTGTTAGATCATGATGAAAATTATGTGATATTGTTATGGTATCATTGGACTCTTAATGTGTAATTTAGTTGGTATAAGTTATTTGACTTTTTTTAACACGTTGGTGCACTCTATAGAGTATAAATTTAGGATTAAGAAAGATGCGATTAAATGGTTGGTTTCTAGTATAGGGACAATAGTTCAAGTCTAAAAAAGGCAATGTGTTCTCACTCAAAAGAAAATTGTTAAGTGTTCAACGAATAGTTATAACTTGTTGGACTTAGGTTCCAACCAAAAAGAGATTAACTCGTTAGGAAAAGTAGTCAATTCTAATTATATAATCAATTTATTCTCTATAATTTTTCAATATAGGATTCATTCGTAGATTCAATAAACCCTTTGAACGAGAACCCTTGGACTCGAACCACGCCCCTATACTAAAAACAAATCATTTAGTTGTATCCTCTTTAATCAAGCATACATATTCTATCGAGTGCACAAACGTAATAAGGGCCAAAAAAATCCACACCACTTAATTACACCTTAAGAGTCTAATGAATTTAGAATAATATCATGCAGTTTTCATCACAATCTAATAGTTGACCCATTATTCGTTTAAACTCAATTCATGTATGGTACTTATACAAGTCTACTTTTATGTAAGAGATTCATCTTGTGTACGTTCATACAATACAAATTAAACTTTAGTTCTAATACTCTTGTTAGGCCAAATATTCAAACCTATAAAATTAATCTATTAAGAAGAAGAATACACTCCGATCATAAATCAAATTTATTTTTCATATTTTTTTAATATAATAATTATTCTTATATTCAATGATTAATGTTGTTTTGGTTTCAAATCTGGACCAAATAAGTTAATTAACTACATGTTTTAACCTATATCTCTCTTACATATAAAGTTAGAATTTTACTACGCAATCCTGCATTTTTATATTGTTTATAGACCATGTTTTAACCTCGGACCATTGAAGCAAATTTTAGTTCAAAATTTGTGCTAAAATAATACGATAGAATCTCTTTCGAAATGGTATTGGGATGGAGATAAATCATTATCTATAACTAGTCACCATGTTTCCATCAAATTTTTACCTTGGTTTTACAATTAACAATAAATTAGGGAGATTTAGACCGATATCTATTGGTCTATTTTTAGATTCTTTTCTTTTCTTTTCTAAATCGTAGTCATTTTCAAAAGTCTAAGAATCGATATCCTTTTAACACTTAAGAATTGTTATGTTTTACATTATTTTTGTTTAATCTAAAGATTAAAAAATTGTACCTCTCATCCCGTACAAATCGAATATGGAATACCCAAAATAATGAATTGACTCACCTCGGCGCAGAAGAAACTAGAAACTAGAAAACAAAAGGATATTTGTGCAGTAATATATCTATCTATTATAATTGATTATGTATTTGGATTCTCCATGTATATTTAATTTCAATGAATTAATGGCATTTCTATTTTTTTTAAGGAAAAAAAATGCTAAATGCATATGACAATCTGATATAACACAAACGACATATGACCAACATCAACCATTTTGTTTTTGGGAAAAAAAATTAAAAGAAGGGAAAACAAAAACAAAAACAAAAGTCAGGTCAGTAAAAAGATTGACGAGAAAACTATTAAAAAAAAACAAAAGATACAAACAGATACAAGATGAGGCACTACATTGGAAGTACATTGAGTATCTATTCTCGAGCATCATCTGTTTGAGCCCAAAATACACATAAGTGGCTGCTATCTTGAACATCTATTTTCCTCCTCTAGCGTAAGCACCAAGAACCCACGTCCTTTTTTTCTACTATTCAGAAGTGTATTGCGCAGCTCTCAACTCAAAACTTACCCCAAGTCACGCATTTGACCATATCATTGATGGATATCGTATCAACATGCAAAAGAGAGAAAATCTTCATACGAAAAGGGTCGAGGCCACTTTTTGCTAAGTTGCTTGCTATTTTTTTTTTTTTATCAAAGGGGGTGATAAGGCACGTAACCTAACAAGCCCGTCATATTGGTTACAACGTCATTACACCTCGTCAAAAGACTTAGCATCTGCTGCGAAATATCAATAGACGATACACTTGGTGTTGTGGGGTTGTTCAGATTTTGAGTATTTCTAGATGACAATTCAGTATGATGTGAATTACTAAATGGAGATTTTGCAAAATTAGGAGAACGTGTAAGAACGGGCGATAGAGAAGTAGGAGTAGTAACCTTTTGAAAGTTCCTACTATTATAATCCATTTCAACAGAAAGAACAGGTCCTCCACCACCACCACCACCACTACCACCATCAGCAAAACTAGCACTGTTGTTGATGTTATTTCTATTACCAGTCATCAATTGCTCATCCCTACTAGTTGTACTTTCTTCCCCTGCCAACATGAATTTTACACGTGGGGCCCCTTTACTACTACCACCATTACTAGCTACCTGCCCTGACTCCTCTCCAGATGACTTCTTCAAACAAGATTTTAGTTGGACCGGAGGCTGCTGCAAATGTGCTGATGCCAGTCTCTGTGCAACTGCAGGGTCTTTAACTCGCAATGTCTCTATGGAATTGTCATCTCCTTGGCCCTTTCCAGATTCAATACCTTCACCTGCTGCAGCTCCCACTTCTCGAACATAGCACCTCAAATTGTTGCTTCCAAACAAGGAATTGTTTGAAACAGCGTATCTGAAAGCTGCTTGAGCATCAGACTTGTGGAGGAACACAACTCTACATGTTGAGGACTTCCAAAATACACGTAGACCAGATTGATCCATCGGCCCAAATCGAGCAAACCTTGCCTTCAGTTCTGCTGGAGATGGCAGTGATGTTTGGGGAGGGAATTTCATCACCAACATAGTGGGTTCAATGACCCTAGTAGAAGTCTCCATTTTCTTGGTAAATTCTGGCTTGACTGACTTGCGGAGTGGAGTTGTGGCTGATTCTTTTCCCTCTACTCGATGTGCTTCTGAAGTTTTCTGACTGCCCTTCTTTTCCGCTGCCAAGGATTTTATATTACTGATCTTTTTCAATTTTTTTGCTGCAATATCCTCTTGACGATCAGATGGAGGTCGTTTTCGGCCAGATATAGTTGGATTGTCAGATCTGGAAGAAAGTTTCACAGGTTTTGAAGATGGTAAATCTCTAACATGCTCTATGTTGTTATCAGAAGCACCAACACCTTGAGCAGATTTAGAAGGACGAACTTCAAGAGATTCAGTTTCTGTTGCGGCTGAGAGAACCAAACTCTTCTGGAAAACACGGGATCGGAACCGCAAAAAGAAGCGCCGCACAATTGAGGGTCTGCTTCTCTCCATACCATGAAACGGGTTGAGAGCAAGAGCATGTAGATCCCACAAAAGCTGCTGTAATTCATTCTCAACATTTTCCTCACCAACAAGGGAGGGTGTTCCAATAGAGTCGGGGTCTGAAGGATTAAATGTGGCAGCAGAGCTTTTCTTCTGATGCTCTGCCCTAAAATCTTCACTAGAAGCCAAACCAATTTGGCTGGATTTTCCCACAAACTTGTTCCCCAAGGAATCATCGTCTTTGGCAGATGAGTGGTTCTGTGGATCTCTAAAGCATGCTTCTGAGCCCAACTGTTTCTTCCTTTTCTTTTTCTTTCTCTCAGCCATCACAGAATCCTGCAAGTTTGACCCCTCCATGAACCATTTATGGGCTTTTTTCTTCTTAACTCCACCAGAAGCACTCCTTCCACTTAAATCCTTAGCATGCATTGGTGATGAAACTCCAACAACCGGACCATCATGACCTTGACCCCCTCCACAGTTTCCTTCCACTCCTGCAGAACTCAATTGAGATTGTTGCATATCATCTAAGGATCTAGAAAATTTGACAGTCTCTTCATGTCTATGCTCAGCCACATCCTGCTGGGAAGATAGTGTCCTACCATCAGTTGCAGACAGTGAACTCCCCTCCCCTGATAAATCAGGGAAGCCTTTGCTTACAAAAACTGGTACTTCATTTGATACGGATCTTGCTTCTTCTTGCACTTCATGTGGAGCAGTCTTCTCGTCATCAAGAGAAAGCTTTGTATCTATAACAGCATCCTGATTGTGCAGAGAACTGTTATCAGATGATCGATCTAACATAACCACTTCTTTGTCAGGTACGTCAGGTCTCAAAGCTTCTTTGTCATGTGTAAATGGAATATGAGGTTTAGAAGTAAGATCCAGAGGCCTTTCTTGCAACACATAATCCCCACCCCCAGACGCTATTGATCCTTCCGTGTAAGCAGCTGGAGCTGAGGGACTTAGATGCACCTGATCAGTTTTATCAGCTTTTAATTTAGCAGTTTCATCCCTCCGCTTGAAAAGATACCTATCTTTTTTGGAATGATCCTTAACTTTCAAACGTTTTGTAGCAATCTTTCTGCTTCCCAGGGTTTCAGCAATCACCAAAGGACCACTCAAAGGAGCTGATAAACACAAAATCATTAGAAGCTAAACAGTGCATGCATTATGCAAATCACTTTAGTACAACAGAAAAACAAGGTGGCAAAGCACTAATCATTTCTCTTGTGCAAAGATAAAATCCATAAGAACATGGGAGAGTTTAAGGACAAGGGAGGCATTGTAACCACCATATTGCTACAAAACTCAAGATATGTCATCAAAAAGATGGAAATAGCAATTAACAATGGCACCATGGACTCGAACACTAAATCTAAATTAACAAGTAGGTTTGAAAATAGAAGTATGGTAACAATATCTAACAGAATCTTTAGAAAATGATTACTTCAAACATCACAAAGAATAGATAAATCAAAATTAGATCTTCTAATCCCAATTCTTCATCACATGTTTCACTCAAATAATAAGAAATGCAAAGACAACAAAAAGAATACAAGTAAAAAAGGATGAAACCAGAGTAAAAAATGGTTCTAAGAAATTAGGGATTGGAGGATTCAAACAAAAGGAAGGGGACGGTCCTTAACCACCAGTCAAGGTGGAACAATAGCACAATTTAGAACATTGATACATGTTATTTTACACACAAACCATGTGTTAACTGGGGAATTTTGAAGTGAAAATATTAATTTTGCATATGATATTCAAATCCCAAGTTTACATAAAAGCATCATCACAATCATCAACACTAATAGAAAGCATAATTTATTACCTCGAGGGGGATTCTTCACAGGTTGAACCGATAAATTAGTATGGTCCCGGGAAGGGCGTCCCTGCTGAACCCCAAATGCCTGAGCATATGTCTCATCATACTCCTCAAAGTTAGCCTTACGGTACGCAAAAAGAGTAGCCCTATTCTTGACAAAATTCAGGTTTTTATGATCACCGCTACAAGGAGACAAAGCCAATTGCCTAACAAATGATATAGTTTCACTTGGTTTAAAACTATTTTGCGCCTTCTCAATCTGATTCACAGAGTAAACTGCAGATGCCTCGTAATCAGGCACATCAACAGCAAAGTAGCCTTCAACACTTGTAGCTCGAAAATTGTACTTGTTCCTACATTTACATAGCAAACCAGCAGCATGCCTCCGACTAACTTCATCTACTGCCTCTTCAACTGCCTTAATGAAATTCCTAGAACTAGTCTGACGAGATTTGACAGCATAATTGGGATCAAAAGGGATAAGTTCATCTGGATCAAACCAGCCATAACTACTATCACCAAAGAATGCCACCAAAACATCCCCCTCCCTCCTTGTTCGACGTACTTGAGAACCAGCAAGAACCTCATTGAATATAAGACCAGGCCACCAAGGATGAGATTTAACCTTACCCCAAACCATATCACCATCGTCAAACCCATAGCTCAGAGCACTCGTCATACCAATCAGCCCACCACTATCATTAGCCATAAAATCATCAAATTCCGATAACAAAGAATCAAAATCGGGACCAGTACCTTTCTCCGTCTCTACATGTTTATCACTCTGAGCCTTAGGTACTGTCACATGCTCTTTTCGATCATTTATTGCATCGATTTCTTTATCTGAAGCGTCGGCTTCATGGGAACCTCTCGATTCTTCATCTTTAACAACTTTTCCATCATCACTCTCCGCGAAAACCTCACTCGTAACTCCAACGTCCGCTGATCTTCCATCCTCCGGAGCCCTATATCCTACGGCGCCATCTGAATCTCCCGAATCGAGCTCCATCGGGAAAACCCTAGCTTTATCCAACATTCTCGAACCAGGACTTATCTCCTCGTTTGAGCCTTCAAGGCCACCTTTTAAACCCTTATCTTTCTCATTTTCAGATTCTACAATGGAATCTGATTTCTCATCGAGTATGCAACCGTTATTCATCATATAAATCACTGAATGAGCTAATTCCCTAAAATCCCGAAAAGCCCTAGAGATATGGAGCTCGGTGGTGCTAGCGAGAAAACATACCTTCTTATCTTTCCATCCGGAAATGAATTAAGAGATTTTCCGAGAAAAACCGAGGGCGAAAACTGTTTGGGCGTCGTTTAGAAAATCTGAGGATTATGAAATTTTCTGGGTTACTCTCTCCATTTTGAGGACCTGCTCCTAAGAACACTATACGCAAGCACATAGTGCCATTGAGATGCTGCCACGTTCTTTTAAAAGCGTCTTTTTTTTCCTTTTCACATTTTATTTTATTTTTTAATATTTATTTTGGTAAATATATGGTCGGTTTATCTTCTCGCTATCAGTATTTGCAGAATTGTAAAATTATCTGATTTTGAGTTCTTTTTAATTCATTTTTATAAAGTAATAAAAAAAATAGAAAAAACACAAAAACAACACCCTAAAAGTTTTTTAAAAATATTGCTCACTCTTCACAGTAACTAGTATTCATTCTAATTCAAAGGAATGTCATTGTTTTTGTTGTCTTGATTTGGGTTAAATAGTTATATAATTTTAAAAAAAAACTACAATAAATGACCCTAAATTCTAATCAACAAAAATGATCTCTCTTCATTTGAATTAGGAAAATATATATATATATATCCCTTCTCAATCGACAGAAATAGGTGATATTTTTATTATTTATAGTTTTAAGGGTATTAGGAATGATATTTTCTCAAAATTAAACATAAGTCAAATTCACTTTAACCTTTAATTTTTCTCTGAAAATATTAAATTAATAAAAACAATTTGTGAGGTATTGGAAGAAAATAATTAGATCCAATGAACTACATAGATATTTTGTTGTTTTTATATTTGTATTGTATAACTACTTTTTCATTAGTGAAACTCAGGTTTATAACGGAGGTATAACTATTTTTCATTAGTGAAAACACAGGTATACTATAGGGTGACTTTCAATAAAATAATGGGAAAGTTTAAGATTTTGAGTTAATAATAAGATTATTACTTGTTATTACAGATTACCAATGAAATAGGAAGGGTGAGAAGATATGCATAATTTTCTCTCTTTTACTTTTTGTTGTGGCAATTTCCAGTAACGTTTTCCTTCTAAAACCATGGGTAATGCTTGAAAACACGATTTTCCACTAGTGCTTAAAAGACAATTTTCCATTAATGATGAAAAACATAAATCTCCAATATTATTCCTTTTTTTCCCTTAAGATGAGATGCACTGCAAGTTGAATAAGTTTGATTTTCATTCCCAATTGTGAACTGCATTTTTTTTTCCCTTTGATTGCTCGTACATATGATATAATGCAACAGCCACATTCATTCGGAGTTATTAAAAAAAACCATTTGAACGTAGAATAAAGAAAAGGGGACATTAATAATCAATCCCACCAAAGGAGGCAAAACAAATAATCATTAGCATAACAAGAGAGCTAAGCATAGCAAATTAAAGTATTAGTTTCAAATTTCAAGTCTACCTCTCATTTGATAATTTAAAAAAAAAAATTAAGTACGCCTCTCTTTTTTTGTCACAATGTCATTGGATAAAAAATTAACTGTTGAACTAAATACTAGTACTCATATTAGACACCACAAAGATATACCGTGTTATTAGCTGCTGTAATTCATCTCACGTAACTACCCAATTGTCACAGATTTTCGTAGGCAAAAAGAGAGAATAGAAACTAAAATATAAATAAAGGTCGGCCAATTTGAACTTTTTTAAAAAATAAGTAAAAGAATCTAAAAACAATGTTATCTATGAGTCACTCGCTTTATTAACTTCGAAAATGAACTCTATCTCGGTGAAACAAATACTGCACTGAAAAGTGAAGCTATGTAAGGGAAATTACAGCACTACTCAAGCCAAAACCCCCGTTTTCTTCTATCCAATGGAAACCTGATGTTTCTGTCACAGAAAAAGAACTGGGTTGAGTAAAACAAATACATTTTGGGACAAAAAAATTGGATTAATGTGAACAAACTCTAGCATCTTGTATTCCATTAGGGTTTCAAGCATCATCAGATTTTTGGATGGGTGGGGCTCCTGCAATCCAACCCCAAACACCACCCGAGCTCTGCCTTTGTTTAGCATTCAAGGCTGCTTGTTCAGATGCAGCCTTCTGTCGTTGGAGAAGTTCAAGTTCCTTTTGTAATGTTTCCATAGTTTGGAACTTCTGCCTCAGTTCTGCAAGCTCAACCTGTAGGCACAAACAGTAATTAGCAAACAATCCCGATGTTTTTCTACTCTTTTTAATATGACGCAGTGAATACCAAGATTTAAAGTGGCTCGGTTTGGTTATTGTGCAGGTTGGCTAATAAGCGAAAAACCACACTTTGAAGCTTCTAATAAACATCAATATGCACCGACTACCAAAGATTTGAAAATCATGTCCTGCTGATAATAAATGGCCAGCTTACATTGTCTTGAAAAAATGCTCCACCATTCACGGCTTATATTAAATCGATAAGATACTCTACTATTACTTGGGTGAAACTTTTTGACAGAGTATTGTTGCAACCATCAGCAAGTATTTGTCAGAGACAAGAAAAAGAAGTATCACAACTTTAACGCAAGCAAAATCATAAAAGGAACTTTCATAATTGTTTTGGATCAGGCATTACTTTTACCACACGTAAAATCAACTGAACCGCCAAATAGAACAGTGTGCATATATACCTCAAGCTTGAAACATCTTGACTGCTCAGCTGCAAGTTGACCGCGGACAGATTGAAGCTCCTAATTGTAAGCAAATTTGATAATAATAAATAACAAGGATTGATCAGGAAAATGAAAAAAAAAACAATTAGACCTGGAAATTTTTTATTTCCAAAAGCATAGACATGGCACTCTTTACCATGATATAGTTTCCCAAATAACAAGATTTGCAACCAAGTAGGAAAGCATATTCTCTAAGAAAAACTTTGGACGCATTGATAGTTACCTTGTATAGGTCAGTATTGCGAGTCTCCGCTTCTGTCAAGTCCTGCTTTAATTGGAGACATTGTATCCTCTCTTTGCTCAGTGATGATTCTAATTCTTCTTTGTCCGCTTTGAGAGACCCTATAAGATGTTCATGGGCTCTTTCACCCTTGGATCTCTGCATAATCTAAGAGTTTGAGAACGAAGTAGTTTAAATGTGATGAGGCCATGCAAAGCTATTTTAATACAACCTTTTTACTTAACAAAGATACTCAGGGAGTAGGAAGTGATGTAGCCGAAAAATAAGTAATACAAGATCCATGCATTATCATGCTATAAACTATAATATCTGAAAAACTCGTACCTATATTTTAATTTACTGAATTCAAATGACTTAAGATAGATTGAAAATGCAAGTGCTGATGACAGAAGCGTATGACATATCTATCACATAATTAGATACTCTAGCACAAACAGCAATTTTAGCCAAAAGCAAGGTTAGTATTTAATAAAGTTGACAGAAAACACTCTAAAATGATACCAGAATATGATCAAAGAGTGAGGAGTCATGCTATATCTAAAAAAACATTTTCTGTTTTCCTTACAAGTGAATCAGTGATTCTCAACAAACTAAACAACGAATTTCTATCCCATGTGGGCAAACAAGGAGATCAGGAGTTGGATGGGAACTTGGGGTTTAGGGGAAAAAATCCTATATAATTCAGAATTAAAAATTTTAAAAAGAAAAAAACAAATAATCAACTTGACGGCCAACGGTCACTAAAGAATGCAAGACTATCCAGAAGAGACAATGCATGTACATACAAATAACTTCTTGTCTGCTAAAAATGAAACATGCAATTAACTCGGCAAAGTGATTAGAAATTTATTTGCTGATACATAAATAGATGTATGCACAAACCACCTAAAATGTGAAAGCATCCTAGGAATGTATAACATATTAACTAAGAAAAAGAACACAATTTTTAATTTGCTTACCCTGGGATCTGAATCGACATTGTCCATGACGATTTCCCTAATCTTTCCTTCTTGACCTCTTTCAAACTCAGATTCCCCATCCCTAGGATTTGTACCATTACGCACAGCAGAGACGCTATCCAGCATAGGAGTTTCTATCATCTTTGACTGTAAAGTTGACTTGTGGCTAGGTCTAAGAACGTTAACCTAGAGCAGAAACAATAAATAAATAAACAAATTAAACAAGAAAAAAGCTGCAAATCAGTTTAGAATCAAAATTTACCTCACTGTTGTAACGTCCATTATATCCTCCAAAAGATACAAGTATGTCTTCACCGTTGTACGAGCATACAACCACGCTCAAGCCCTATGAATGGATATAAATGTCAATTTTGTAGAGTCCATAAGTACATTGGGCTGGCCCATTTCAAAAGATCAACTCCAAAGAAAGGTAAGGCTCGTGCTACTTATAAACATATCATTCTTAATCGATCTGAATATTTTTATTTTACTTTAACATCCCTCAAAGTGTGGGTCATTTTGCCCAACACTTTGTAAAATGGCCCACATTTTGCATTTTCAACTTATTTTATTATATTCTATTTCTAATGGGTCACTCGTCTTTTTTGCTTTTTGCAAAGCCCATTCATTCTTTTGTGAGGTAGGCCCATTAGTTTTTTTTCTCCTTTTTGGCTCAATGATACACTTAAGTTCTGATACCATGTCAACTTTGTAGAGGTTAAAGGTGTAAATTGGGATAAAATGTTTTATTAATCCATGGTACAATCCATTAATTTTAGGAACTCGTCTCATCTTGTCCCATTTATTTTTTAATGAGATGAGATGGTAATGGGATGATACTAGTTGAAATATCACATTTACCACTAATGGGCCAAAATCGGACAAGTAAAAATACAAAATAATGAAAAATATGAAACATGATTATTTATAATGAGAAAGTTTTATGCTTAAAATGAGGTACATTAGGATTACAATCTAAATAGGATAGAACAACTTTGAACCATAAGCCCATTAGAGACATCAAATGAGACATTAGATGAGATAGTATAACCCCATTTATATCTCTAGTAGAGCCTGTAACATAAGCTATCCAATCCCAAAGAAAGATAGGGCTCATGTTACTTATAATCACTACATTAATATCATTATTAATCAATATCGGATACTTTTATTTCACTCTAACAATAAACACAAGGTGATTCCAATACTTTTGTTGGCATTCAAGTTTATATCACTCAAAAAAAGGCTCAATGTTACTATTCCTCTAGGGAAAGTAACCTTTTTTGTTGAAATTATATAGTAGGCTGAAAGAGAATTCAATTATTCAAACATAAAGTAACCATAGACCATCCTCGCAGACAAAATTAGGTTTTCAAGTGAGATTACCTCACTGGCAATAGGAACACGCCCCTCAACGATAGCTACCACTGACCAAACAAGGGTAGACATGTTAAGCACAACAGACTCTGAGACCCCTGCAATATGCCAACAGGAACAAATGATTTAATCAAATGTAAAAAAGACAAAAAAAATCAGATGATTTAAAACACCCATATAACGTGGATAACTGAAAAAGTAGTTCTGACAAGAATAAGCTTTTGTAGATGGACCTCATGATAGTCACTGCATAACATAGTTCACATGAAAAGCATGTGGACAACAACAGACATAGCATCCTCTAACACACCCTTCGTTTAGAAATCTTTTTCCCGATTGTTCAATAGTAGTTTCTCCAACACCATTGAAACAACTATTTAGTTAATAATAATAGCACCCAAAAACTTATGTGTTTATATCACTCATGCAATGGCTACCACAAGAATTTCATCTTCATACATGAAGATAGAACATATTTTTCCTTTCTATGGAGCTAGAAGTCCAGAGGCAAGCAAATATATGTGCAATGGTCTACCTAGAAGGACCCAAAAATATCTTAATGTTCAATGGAAAAGGCTTGAATGACATACCGCTTTGGTTGTTACCACCTCCAACAATAAACCAATTCTCCCCAACTGTTGCACCTGCATGTCCAGCCCTTGGAGTTGGTATGTCACCTTGTTGTGTGGGTCTTGACCATTCCATCTGGAATATACGTGAAAACATAAGATGATAGTTTCACCAAGAAATGGAGCAAATAAAAACAGTAGCAGAAATAAAATAAAACTCCAAATTAGAATAGCTATCTTACCGTTTGGAGATCAAGAACATGCAGATCATTGAAGCAACTTGCATGGGATCCCCCACCAAAAATAAGGAGGTAACGCTCGGCATGGACTGCAGCTGTATGATCAGACCTTGGAGAAGGAAGCACCCCTCTGTGAAACAAAAAAATAACTCAAACATTAAACAACCTTTTCCCATCCTGACATAATTGGTAGGACAACTCAGACTTGTATACACTTTTTTTACATTTGAGGTTAAAAAATGCACCAGATTTTGTTCATGTTTCACATTACAAATGTCATGTATGTGATCCATCACATAGCAAGTTCACAAAAAATAAGCATATTCTGCTAAAATCACATTCATGTCCCTTTCCCATATATAAATTCTTTCTTCAAATGGCAATATTAAACTAAAATTTATTCGTTATCTCAAAAAACAGATGAAATGATTTACAGAAAGGATCCTCACAAAAAATGTAATCAATTATCTTACACAGCATCGATCTCATCCCAAGTCATGGTTTCTAGGTCAAGAATGTGCAGATCATTCAAGAGAGTCCTCTTTGCATCTTCTCCACCAAAAATCACTAAGCTTGATCCAACAAGGGTTACTGATTGACCTCCACGAGATGCCTGCAAAATGGGATAAGAATAACAAGTTCAATAGAATTACTAGGCTCCCAACATAACCTTGCAGATTACAATTTGGTTTTTGGAAGATAATCTAAAAGACAAATGATTAATGCAGTGGACAACTACCGGTGGCTTCCCATAAGTCTGTAAGTTTGACCAAGTGGAAGTTTGTAGGTCAAATGCTTTCACTGTCACAAGAAAGCAGAAAAATTAGGTGCACAAGAGAGGTAAAAACTATGGTTATAAATGAAAGGAGTTACAACAGAATTATGTAAAAAACATTGTTGGCAAAAACATAACCAACTGTTTAAAGTAAAATTATTATAGGACTTGTAAGGCAGAAGACAGCATCAACAAATATTACTGACGCCAGAAAGTACATATATAAAAGATATATATTATTGTCAGAGCATAAAGTCCTAACAAATAAGAAATTGTACTTAAAATAAAATACATAGAAAACAATGTTTATATATGCAAGTAAAAAAAAAAGCAGTAAAATTACTTCAAAAAACATTAAGTGAACTGCCAAAAAAAAAAGCTTAATATAATAGGTAAATAGGCCTTTTGTCACAATACTAAAACTTATACTCTGAAGATCTCTTCTTTGTAGACAAGAAGACTGCATCAGCTATTATAAAGCATCAAGATAATTCTTTATAATAGCTGATGCAGACTTCTTGTCTACCAAAAGGCAACAATTGTTGAAATTACTGTTTTGCAATTGTATTTGAAAGTGTCATCCGTGACATGATTTCTATCATATGATTCCAGTAAGAACTGTAGAACTCTCAAAACAGGTAATATCATTTGTTATAAAAAAAGAAAGAAAGCATGAAGCATCACTCGTGAAAGCATGGATATAAATCTTGAAAGAATTGAGTCAATAGACAAAAAATGATGTTAAAAAGAACATTAACTGAGATGCAAGACCTCAAATAAAATAAAAGGAAACTAAATGGATATACTTATTACCCTGAATTGTTTCGGAAGAATCTTTTGTGTGTCCAGCAATTGAAAGAAGTTTATTTTCCCATGGTATCTACATAAACAAGAAATTGGCTATATAATTCACTGCAAATATCCAAATTCATATAATGCCACCAGAAACAGAAACCAAAGAGAAAAAGTGGCTTCCTCTCAGAAGTCAGATCAAGAACAGACAGATTTTGCAAAAGCTTACATCCTGTTAGAAACCTCGCTTCCAGAACTCTAAAAGTAAAAAACATATACTCTTCTACACTAACCAGGGAATGACCAGCGCATGGGGCTACTGTTACAGGAGATGATGAACCAACTGATTCCTCCCCAAACTTGGCTTCAATTCTTGACCAAGTCCAACTCCTCAAATCAAAGACCTGTAGTGTTCTTCAAATAAGTGAATGAAAGAAAATATATCTATAATAAGTAGATGGAAGGGCTAAAATATGATTGGTAATGGAACCATATAACCAATGACAGAAAGTTGCATGCCAACTGTAGCTCATGAAAAAAGAAAAAAAAACAGTAACACACTACATAGTTCAGAAGCATGAGAAGCATGACTTTTGAGAAATTGCTTACATGAATATCATTAAGGTAACGACCATTGTGGTTTCCACCATATATGTACATCTTGTCTTGCACAATTGCAGCTCCATGCTGAAAAGGCAAGAATATTGCTCAAAAGCTAGAAAAACAATGTCAAGGTCAATTATAAATATAAAATAGAATAATACTTCATATCGAGGTTTTGGTCGTTGGCCAGAGACTGGGGGAACAATCCATTGATCATAGACAGCAATTGAACCAGTCCCTTCTGAGACAACATCTTTATCCTCAGCTTCCATTGGGCTCCCATTTTCAGCACGGATTGTTTTTATCTCTGGATAAGAGCTCCCATTCTCAACTGGCTCAACTTTTGAATTATGCTGTAAAACAACCATGAAACTCCCTTTTATATCAATAAAAAAAAATTGCACAAGCTCATGTATGTCAAAGACTCCTTTTTATAAACTTGCATGTGTGTGAATAGCCTAGCAAACAAACAACCCTTGGAAGTCTCTCAATTAAATAAGTCGCATGATGAGACCCCATGCCTACCGTATATTTAAGTGCTAAGAACAGGTAAGCATACAAAAAGGGTCAGTTCAGAATGAATGTCATTTAGCTTCACGTAATGGTGCAAGTGACATGATAGAGGTGCACTAACCATGGCAATTGGTGGCAAAGGAGACAAACAAAGGGTTAAAGTCAATTACACAGGCAAACGTGGCATCACAAGTGACTTAAACATTAGCAATGATGGTAATAGTCTTGCCAGAGGTTGATTGTAGTCATGATCCCATGGAAACAATGAAAAAAGTCTTAAAATTGATAGTTGATAATTGATATCACCCTAAGAAAGAAAGATTATAACATCAATCGTCAATGGCTCAAACCTTCAGCTCATGGCCTGGATAGATTAATACTCACATTCATTTGTACATCTACAACAGGTTCTGCAACAAAACTTGATGCTCTTGAATACCAGCTTGGATCTTCTTCCTAGCCAACAAAAAATGCAAAACAAGAAAATTAGCCAAACTTTTATATCATACCATGTAAGCATGCACGTGAGAAATTTTCTGGATGCATACCTCCAATATTTTCACAAAAAGACGCATTGCTTCAGCAGAAGGCATTTCTCCAAGCTTTTTCCAGCTGCATAATGCACCATAATGATAGTTTATAATAAATAACTTAAAAAAATCACAAAATAAAACAACAATCACGATGGCAAAGAGATTTGACAGCTGCACATGCAACTAATGAGTATAGTAACAATGCAGTTGCCTTTACAAGAATCTCCAGCTAAAGCCTTAATATATCAATTAAAGGTGTTTGTTAGAGAATATTTAGGAGAGCAAGGCAACGGAAAAGCCGGAATGCGTACAAGCAAGACGAGGAATTGGATATTCAAGTAAACAAACCTTGTCCATTTGCTTTTCTCGATGGCATTCCAGGCACTCGGTTCCCGTAAATAACAAGGTCCTACAGTAGCCTGCAGATATAATAATGAAATGCCATCACTATCACATTTGTACACAACTACTTATACCAAAACATACACTCATCAACAGAGCAAACCGTCAAATACTGAAATGGCAACAATTCTGTACACATGCAAACTAATACAACTGCACGATCAACAAATACATATTATAATTACACAAATTTCACCAATTGACAAGGAAATTAAATCTCGATTCTGAATCATTTTTGCTTTTCTTCCCATCCTTCCCCCAAAAGCCAAAAAAAAAAACAAGATCAAGAACCTAATACGCCGACCTGAACTACGGAATTCCAGATCTACCCAAATTAAACTTAACAATCCATAATTAAGCAAAATCAAGTCCTTGAAGTCGTAAAATCCATAAATCTCATCAGAAATGAAAACACAAATCGAGTTGGAAAAACAAAGTATAACAAAGACAAATAAATATTGACATATTATAACAGCATTGAAATCGAAAAACAAGTCAATTGCGATCGGGATCGAAGACAGTACCTGTTGGTGCAAAGCGTAGAGAAGGAGAGCAGAGTCGGAATTGAACTTCGAGCGAACGGCCTTAGACGAAGACCTTGGAGAACCATCGAAGCCAGCGTATGAAGCTGCCGCGTAGAATCGATCAGGGTATTGGAGTCCTGAGCTTGCTCGAGCCATTGACATCTGTACCTGTTCTTCTCCTCTCTAGCTCGCGAGTACAGAGATTGAGAAACTATTAAAAGAAGAGAGGTCCAAATCTGATTAAGGTGGAAAAAGAAAAGTAATTCTGGAACTCAGCTCTTTTGAGAAAAATGAAAATTTGCATATTCTGGGACTCAATTTTAGGACTGTAATTTGTTATAAAATGGAATGTGCTTATGACATTGAAGGAGTGATCATTATGTTGCAATGTCGTTGTGGGTTGTTTTTTATTACTTTACTAGTAGTAGTTACTGGGGCAACGTGAAGCTATTAATTTGTTCTCACTTTTTTTTCTTTCTTTCTTTCTTTTTATCTATTTAATTATTTACTATTTTTACGTTAGTTCTGTTTAATTAATATTATTGTTATTGTGTTCTATTTTATAGCTTGGAGAACTAAAATATACATTGTCGGCAGATGATAAAAAATTTAAAGTTTAATGGAAAAAAAAATTAAAACTCATAATAATTAAAATAACAATAATATTTAAAGATGTGAACGGATACGAAAGGAAATATTTTTTGATATAATTGTTTTTAAATTAAATTATAAAATATATACCAAAAACAGCTTAATTTTTATTGTTTTACTTTCAGAGTAATAATTTGGAATGATTATTAAAAAATATCCAGGAAAAAAAATAAAAAAATTCAAATTTTTAAAATAAATTATAATTATTAATTAATATATAATTTAATTTAATAAATATAAATAATTTTGATTACACGTTATTTCATGTTCAATTTTTACCCGAAATCATATTAATTTTTTAAATTTATAAGATAAAAACCAAACTGAAAACGCGAATAACCGAAATACAATTTTTTTGTCCATTCCTAATACTAACATTAAAATGATTCAATTTTATAGAGTTTAATATTAAATAGAAACTAATATTAAAAATACTCATAAGTTTTGAGATATCTTTATAAATAAATTCAAAAATATCCTTTAAATGTGACGAAAATTAAATCTAATAGAAATAAATAATAACATTTTATAATTAAAAATATAAGAAGACATAATAGAGAATTAAGAAGTAATTAGAAATCAATATATACTAGAATAAAAATGAAAAATATCTCATGATGTTTTTCACAAAAAATAATAATTATAAAAATAAATTTGAAAAAATTCAAAAAGCAAAATTCAATCTTAAAAAAAGAGAATAATTTAAGTATCCATCATTTCCATTATTGAGAAAATTATTTCTAAAAAATACATAATTTATTTTAGAATAAAAAATAAATAAACATTAATATTATAGGTGCAAACGAAATATATAATGTATCATTAATTGACAACAAAATTGTAATAAATAAATTATCAAAAATACACCTAAAAACATAATAAAAAAATTAGATACATTCGTTTAAGAGGAATCCAAATATTAATATAAGTTCATTTCAAATAATAAATAGATACATCAATAAAAATAACATTATTAGATAATAAAATAATAAATAAACAAATAATTTACTAACAATATTTCGTGGTAATTTAGGATACCAAAAACTAAAATTCATAGCATATCTTAGGTTTACTATTAATATTCATTATAAAAACTAAAACTAAATGTTAAGTTTAGCGTATAAATTTGAAATAAGATATTTAATAAAAGAATTGAAATAAGATATTTAATAAGAGAAGGAAATCATTTATTTTCAATACATTAATTGATAAAATATTCATTAACAAATAATCATAATAGTTTAATATATAGATAAATTAAATTTATATAAATAGATAAAATATTTTTAAAACTTGGGAAAAAAAATAGTTAAAAACAATAATATACCAATATTTATTTTTATAAATTATGAAGGATAAACTTGTAGCAAAAAAGAAGTTTAAAAAATTAAAAGAAAAAGTTCAAATAATAAAATCATTAGTCCATTATGTACTATTAGAAAGACAATCATGTTTAAAGACAAATTAAAAAAAAAATGCACAATTAGAAAGAGATAGAAGCCTATTAGGCGTAGTAAATAACAAAACAACATTGATGAAAACTTTAAGATGTCTAATAGAGAAAATAACAAATCTATTATGATATAATAGATTTTAAAATAACAAAAAAATAGATGTAATATATACCTTATAGATAAAAATATAAAAATATAAAAAATTCAAAAGATATAAATTCAAGAAACAATATTTTCAAAAATATAAAACAATATTTAATAGGAAAACCTACATAAAAAAGCATTTTAGAACAAAAAAAGTATAAACCACTTGAAAACAACGAAGGAAAAAAATGCAAATATTGGATTTGTAATGAAAAAATATATTATGTCAATGAATGTTTTAGTAGACTTCAACATAAGAAATAATTTAAAAATAAATTTTCACGTGAACAAATCTTAGAAGAAATTGTTAATATAGAATTAGAACTAATTGATTAATTAGATATAGATGACACCTATAACATTTATCTACTAGAGAAAAATTAGAAGAAAATAATTGATTTATAATATAAACACTCAAAATATGAATATTATTTAACATAAGATGAATAATTTGTACAGTAATACAAATCCAAAAAGTACCTATATTAAATAGGATTGAAATTTACATGATATATCAGTTATCATTTACATGCATATATAGATACAATAAATATGTGTTCTTAAAAGAACACTGAAAAATAATCATTAAAGTATTTAATTATAAGAATCACTAATAATACTACCATAAATCTCAATAAAATTTTAAAAGACACATATATAATGATACGAGGATAAAAAATTCATATTTTTATCACATATCAATAAGAAATAGAAGTTGATTTATTAATATAAAATCATGTTATAAACTTATATCAACTTTTTACACAATATTTAGATAAAAAGAAGTATAACAATATTAGATAATGAAATCATTTATGTATAAAAAATAAGAAAAAAAATTGACTTTATCAAACCTAACTTTTATAAAAAAACATAAAAAGTAAAATGTTGCCAATTAGTTTACTCTAGTAATCTTATTAAGATCTCTTAATTTTATGAATTATTTTAAATTTATTAATTATTGAATTTAAAGAATTTTTTGAGCTTACTATTATTTGAAAAACAAATTCAAGAAATTTTAGAACTAAAAATTATAATATTAAATAATTTATCTTACTTTAATTCAATATTATCAGACGAAAAAGAATATGAAAAAAGAAGGAATAATAATAATAATAATAAACTTCAAAACACTGAATAAAAATTATCTATATATTTTAAAATAATAATTATTATTACTCTTATCTCCTAATTATTGTATAATTTATTTTAAACTATGATTTTTATATAAATTAAATAATACATTTTTAATATTTAAAATATTAATTTTTATTTTTTTACCAATCATAAATAATAAACTATTAATAATTATTTTAAATATTAATTATATGTTCAATTTTTTTTAAATAATAATAATATTATAATTTTAATTCAAATAAAATTTAATAATAATAATTTTTAATATTTTAATAAATTACATGTGTATAAGTACTTCCCAATAAAAATGAATAAAAAATACCAAATAAAAATGGACAAAGACCCAGCCCAAAGCGGCAAAGCCCCAATCCATTCTATATTTGTACTCCCACTGAGCTCCGTTTACACTACTATTCTCTTAGTTGTCTGCTAATTTCCTTCTTTCCCTCGCCGCCGGTCAAGTCGCTGAGCTCCATTGCCGCCATTTACTAAGGCAATAGTCTCTAAAGTCCACTATTCCACTCTCTCTTCTGGAAGACGTATGATTTGATACCTTTTTATATCTCAAGTTTGGATTATTAGCTGGTCGTTTGAAATGATTTCTATGTAGTGTTCCGTAGACTGTAGATGGGTTTAATGATTATTGTAAATCAAAGAAAACCTCTATCAGTTTCATTTAGATTGGGTCATCGACCTGTGTCGTTTTCGATATTCGGCTTGTAACTGGGCTCTGTATTATCAAGTTTTTGATTTAATGGTTTAAGTTTTATTCTTTATGCTTAAAGTTGATGACTTTGTATGATACCGTGATATTAGCTAAATTATTAATCTGATAATACTCCAGGAACTTCTGAAAATTTCGAAGTTTATCACCTTAATTTCCCTCTTACTTTTCTTTTACTTCTCTCTCTTTTTTGTACATGTTAATTGTCAAAAACATGGAATGCAAAAGTAAAAATCAGTAATAGTAAATTACTATTAAACTTAAGAAATAATTTAATTCCGGAATTATATTGTAACTTTATGTTGTATTTGCGTGGGAGGGGCTTATTTATCTTATTAGCAGATTTCTATCAAAAGTAAGAGATTGTGTGGATTGCAGAAATATTCGTTAATTTTACGATGGATCATCGGCAATCAGCCTCTGGGAAAGGTGACGATGATGTTGGGATTCCTGATGATTTGCGCTGCAAGAGGTCTGATGGCAAGCAATGGAGGTGCACTGCTATGTCTATGCCAGATAAAACAGTATGTGAAAAGCACTATATCCAGGCAAAGAAGAGAGCAGCTAGTTCTGCAATGCGAGCTAATATGAAAAAGGCCAAGAATAAATCATTGGGTGAAAGTGATATTTATCTTGAGAGTAATAGTGATGGCGATGACATGCCACTTGTGCAGTTGAAAGTTGAAGAGTATACTCCTCCAGTGTCAAGGAAAAACTACACAGAAATGGCATCAAAAAATCAGTTCAGATATTCGCCTGAGACATCACTCATGAGGATTTCATCCCCACATAATCCTCCAGAACTAAATGGTGATTCACAAAAAGATTTTATGCAGTATGAAAAAAATTGCAGGTCAACTAAGACATCATCTCTGTCTGCCATGTACTCATCTAGGAACAGATCGCAGAGGAGCTTTGATGTTAATGCTATGGCTGTTTTGGTATGCTGATAATGATTTCTAATATCTTCAACTATAGCTTGCATGCCTTGATATGTTAAGACTTAAGGGAACTTTGCGGTAGTTGTAAGATTTCCTATCTCATTATATATGTGTGTGTGTGTTCATGATTCTGAGGTGTAAGAGTATCTTTCCAGGAGTACTCTGATCGAAGCACAGAATCCTCTGAAGAAACTGGAGGGCAGACTTGTCATCAATGCCAAAGAAATGACAGAGGAGTTATTTGGTGCCTTAGATGTGATAGAAGAGGATATTGTGATAGCTGTGTTTCTAAATGGTATGGTTATATTTTGGATAAAATACACTATACAAATTTAAATTGCATGTTAAGCATGAATGATTTAACTTGTAGGTACTCAGACATATCACTGGAAGAGATTCAAAAGATATGTCCCGCATGTCGTGGCTCTTGTAATTGTAAAGCGTGTCTACGTGCAGATAACTTAATAAAGGTAACTAGCATTTAAATAGTGTGTCCTATCATGTATACCTACTGTGTTCGTCTAGCTTCATAAATTATGAGCCACATATTCTGTCGTCTACAGCTGTAATCGCCATGGGTTTATAATCGTTATCTTTTCGTGTGAAGGTGAGGATAAAGGAAATTCCTGTCTTAAACAAATTGCAATATCTTCATTCTGTGCTGTTTTCAGTACTTCCCATTGTCAAACGAATCCACCATGATCAGTGTTCTGAAGTAGAACTAGAGAAAAAGCTTCGTGGTAAGATGCTTTATGTTGCCCCAGCGGATTTTTGAGATCTCTTTCTCTTTAATACTATATTGACTGTTTGCTTTCATATATTTTCAGGAACAGATATAGATCTTAATAGGACAAGATTGAATGCAGATGAGCAGATGTGTTGGTATACTACAAAAACTTACGGGCTATTAAACCTAGACTGTATCTCTTATACCTAGGAGAAGGCCTCGAGAAAGTAGTTATCTTAAGATTTTATATATGCTGGATCCAGGGCCTGGCCATGATAGTTTATGAGTTTCCTGGTCAGAAGTAATACCATACAGTGCATCAAACTTTTGCTGAGCTGCAATTTCTTGATATTGCATTTATTATTTCTAACCAGCTTGTTAGCATGTTTGACCTTTTTAAAATTTTAGTTTTAGATTGTAGCATCACTTGTGCATGCTTAGAAGACCGCTTAATTCGACGTATTTTCATGCTTAGAAAACTTCTTAAACCTAGACTATATCTAATATACATAGGAGAAGGCTCAACAAAGTAACCATTGTTAATATTTTATATATGGAATTCTGGATCCAGGGCCTAGCCATGATAGTTCATGAGTTTCCAATCATGCTTGTCATAAGTAATACTATACGGTGCATCAAACTTTTGCTGAGCTCCAATTTCTTGATATTGCAGTTTATTATTTCTGAGCAGCTTGTTAGCATGTTTGGCATGTTTATTATTTTAGTTTTAGATTGTAGCATCGCTTGTGCATGCTTAGAAGACTGCTTAATTCTGAGGTATTTTCATACAGCAACTTCTGTCGGATTCCTATTGTTGATTATCATCGGCATTGTGCAAATTGCTCATATGATCTGTGCCTCAGTTGCTCTCTAGATCTTCGGGAAGCATCTGCTAGTGATGTTAATGGAGAAGTTGTGGATAATAGGATTAGTGATACAAGTCTAGATAAAGAAACCATGGTGCAACAGCAGAAAGTACGAAGAGTCAAGCTAAATTTTCTTGAATCATTTCCTGATTGGAAAGCCAAAAACGATGGCAGCATTCCATGCCCTCCAAAGGAGTATGGTGGCTGTGGTTATCCATCATTGAACTTAAGCCGCATTTTTAAGATGAATTGGGTTGCGAAACTGGTGAAAAATGTTGAGGAAATGGTTAGTGGCTGTAAGATTTATGATGTTGGTAGTCCAGGGCAAATTGGGTCCAGTGCTCCTAGATACTTCCAGTATGCGCACAGGGAGGATGGTGATGGTGATTTATTATACTGTCCTTCATCACAACATATTAAAACCAGTGGTATTGGTGATTTTAGAAACCACTGGGCCAGAGGTGAACCTATCATTGTTAAAGAGGTCTTTGATAGTTCTTCTACGTCATCCTGGGATCCAATGGTTATACAGAGTGGAATCCAAGAAACAGCGGATGAGAAACTGAAAGAAGAGAACAGAATGGTGAAGGCCATAGACTGCTTCAACGGTTCTGAGGTGGGTCGTAAAAGCTATGATTCCTTTGTGTGGTCTTCTTTCATATTCTCTCAGTTGTTTGTGACAGATGCTTGCTTAATAAAATATTAGTTAATTTATTGGTGTTGTAAATCATAATGGCTTACATGACAGGTTGATATTAAACTTGATCAGTTCATCAGAGGATATTCTGAGGGGAGAATGCATGAAAATGGTTGTCCACAATTGTTGAAGCTAAAGGATTGGCCTTCCCCAAGTGCATCTGAGGAGTTCTTATTGTACCAGAGATCTGAATTTATCAGTAAATTGCCTTTGCTTGAGTATATACATTCCAAATGGGGTCTTCTCAATGTTGCTGCAAAATTGCCACATTACTCTTTGCAGACTGATGCAGGACCTAAGATCTTTATGTCATATGGAAGCCATGATGAGCTTGGTAGAGGTGATTGTGTGACCAATCTTCATTTCAACATACGAGATATGGTAAGTGTCTCTTCTTGCTTAAGTACAATCGTTTTTGGGCACTGCTATAGTCAGCCATCTCCATGTCTACCCTCTATGCTTAGCTATTAGAATTCATGGGTCTTTCATTTCTTCTTGTGTATAGGATAATGTTAGCAAACTTATGGAACAGAATAGATTTATATCTATTGAGCTGTTGTCAGGTGTATCTACTAGTGCATACTAGGGAGGTGAAGCCACCAGGGATGAAGAAATCAAAGATTGAGAAGGTACAGGAGTCCTTTACAGTAACTGAGGTCGATGAATCTCCTGGGAACCCACATACAGGTCAGGATGAGATTAAGTCGCCTGATGTATCACTTGGCAATCATAGTATGGAGAATCAATCTGGTGAGCGATTGGATGACAATGAGGCAGACAAAGTAGCAGATCAGGGAATTGATAATACCTCCAGCACCCAAGAGGATACTGTCAATCATGAGCTGTCAAAAGCTGATAGTGTAGATGTCCCTAAGAGTAACCGTCCAGGAGTTCTTTGGGATGTTTTTTGCCGTAAGGATGTGCCAAAGCTGGTTGAATATTTGAGGATAAATTGGAAAGAAATTAAGGGTCCTAACAGTGAAAAAAAAGACTTTGTAAGCTTTTCTTTTTGTTGTCTTTACTAATCTATCCTTTTCTTCCCTGGATTTACATCGTTAGCTTCTTGCTCCATGCTGATTACACATTGGGTTCTCAGGTAATACACACTCTTTATGATGAAAAGTTATTCTTGAATGGACATCACAAAAGAAAATTGAAGGAAGATTTTGGTGAGGATGACTTCTTAGTATCCTTCTCTACTTTACAGAACATTTGTCTATGTTTCAAAATGTTGAATCATAAGGAGTATAATTTCTGAATTCATGCTTTTCAGGGGTGGTGCCATGGTCCTTTGAACAGTATGCAGGGCAAGCTGTTTTCGTCCCCACTGGATGCCCTTTCCAATTTAGGAATCTTCAGGTGAGTTGATGTGACTAGTTACATTGATGGTGTGATACTTTTTAAGTGAAATATGAGGGATTCATATACATTTTTTATTTAATTAAAGCAGAGAACTTCTCTATGGGAAGAATATTCTTGTGCCAAAAAGTTTATACTACCTAGATCGCCACTTTACAAGTATTGTATTTTGAATATGAGGACACTAGGAAAACTAGATGGTGTCTCACTGTCTTTATCAAAACCAGAGTTCAACATGTTTAGCACTTCAAAGTTATCACCAATGGGGATCTTCTATTACATGAAAATGAGGGTGAGGGGGAGGGGAGGGGAGGAGGGATGAAATTAAATGAGAATGTTATCAGGAAGAAGTATTGCAATTCAAGAGGAGCCTAAGCCCATGGACAATACATGTATTTTTAGGTTCTTAGGCCATATAAAAGGCTTTATGGCTCTAATTTGGGGCTAAATGAAACAAAAGTTAGAAAAAAGTAGAGTGAGATGTTGATCATATGTGTTATTCCACATCACAGTATGCTTCCTTATAGAACTCTTTCTCTGATTTAGGTTACACGCTTTTCCTTTCTGCTTGTCCTTGGGGCATCCCTTGGCTGTGTTTTTGTGGTTTGGTTGGCAGGAGAATAGTGACCGGCTGTGATTCTGGGTAGTTTTGCTTCTGGAGTACTGTTTTAAAGCAGTTGACATTAGATGATAGCAAATGTACATATATATATTATGTATGTATGACATTAGAAGGAATTCTTTAAGCCCGATTCTCCTTATAAATCAACTGTAAACATTTATATGAAGCCACTGAAATATAGTGCATCCAGGAAAGGTGTTTTGATATGTAACATCCAGAATTCTCTTGTTGGTGATGATCACCTGAAATTAGAATATAGACAAATTAAAGCAAATAGAAAAAGTAGATTTTTCATAGTCTTCAATATGGTTATTCTTTATGGTTGGAAGTCATGCTGTTAAAATGTCCAGCAAAGTTAAATTTATGACATTATATTGATTTTTATTCATTTTTTTTATCGCACTTTGTTAGTCCACTGTTCAGTTGGGCCTCGATTTCTTATCTCCTGAAAGCCTTGGGGAGGCTGTAAGACTGGCTGAAGACATTCGCTGTCTTCCGAATGACCACCAAGCAAAACTACAAGTGCTGGAGGTCTGAAAACTGAAAATGTCCATTATGCCAATACTTATCATCTTGAGATCTTATGTTAATGTGACCTTAGCATTTCAAGAATTCAAGGCTATTTGTTTTAATGAAATTTCTTTAATGGTTTCTGCGGCAGGTAGGAAAGATATCACTTTATGCTTCAAGTTCAGCCATTAAAGAAGTCCAAAAATTGGTTCTTGATCCAAAGTAAGCAAATTTGGCCTTATATTATCTCACTTTCTTTGAAATCTTGTGTTTGGTTCAATCCAATAATTTTAGTTCTTATATCAAGATAAGGTGAAAACAAGAAATAAAATTCATCATGGACCACTTACCTAGTGGTCTTTTTTTTTGGGATCATTTCACATGTTTAGATTGAGGAATATGGAGGAAGACAACAGAAATAAACTACTAAATGGAGCGCCTTTCTTAGTTTCATTTGAATCAAAGTGGGTAGAATTTGAGTTGGAGGGAAATTATTTTTATTATGACCACTTTTATTTCTATTCTGAAATAATGGAGATGGGAAAACACGGCATGATATCATCAGACAAAGTAACCACTCTAATATCGTTGCTACAGCCTACAGGGTCGGCCTATGTTTACTTACTTTCAGCACTTTTCCTTTTATTTTCTTTCACATACAAGAAATTTTTGTCTGACTGCATATATTCCCTCCATTCCCATTTTCTATATGTAACTTAATTTTTTTTTCACTTTGTGCATATGTAACAGACTCGGGACAGAACTTGGATTTGGAGACTCCAATTTGACAGCAGTAGTTTATGAAAATTTGGAAAAAATGATCAAGCTAACACGAATAACTTGTGCTTGATTTTGGCTATTGTTAGTATGATTCTTTATCATTGTGGACATCACATATTAAAGTGTCGTCGGTGATACCTTGCCTCCTTTTCTTTTGATTCCATGATGTGTATTCCTTATGTAAATTTAGGGGTATTTTTTTTAACTTTCTGTCCTAAAGAATTCGAGTCTGTAACCATTGAAAATATTGGACTCAAAATATATCATTGGAAACAGTTGTATAATCTTTGTGAAAAGCAAAAGCAACATACTTTACAAGATCAGTTTCATAGAAATTTTTTTTTTCTTTCCCACGAGTCAGTTTAGTAGTTGCTTGCCCTGTCCTGCTTTCTATAAGGTGGCAATACCCCACGCAGGTGATTACGAGCTCAGAGACCGAACACATCAGGAAAGATAGCTTTAATCTGAAAGTGTTTGGAAAACACTGCTTTGGTATAATGCAATTTGATACTCTTGAATGGTATTCCTTATTGCTTATTCTCTTTGATTTCAGGAGATGAGACTAAATGATTCGGCAACTTTATAGAAGTCATTCTTCACCTCTGGCCATACTGATTCGGGTGCTTGAGCATTGAGAGTAAATAATTTACCCCTACGAGCACAACAAACTGCAACATTGTGTCTCCTGAAGGAGGGGCTTTCAACCCTAAACTCTAGCTCATAGTAACCAACATTCCTTATAGAATCCTCCCTCAAAGTTGATTCTATCAAAGTTCCTTTTACCTCAGGGTGCTTTCCAGATCCCGTGATGGTTCGAATTATTGCTTCTCCCACCTCCTTTGGCCCTCCAAATGCTTCAATTCTGTAATTTATCAGCAGAACGATTTTCAACAAGTATATACATTTTTTTCTTCACAAATGGCCTGTTTGCTTGTGCTTTTGCTTCTGTTGAAAGTGTTTCAGATAGAAATGGTTTCACAAAATGTGCTTTGTGAGCTTTGAAATTGCTATTGACAAATTTTTCTTTCCTATTTGGTCATGAAGTGCCATTTGACTGTTAGAAGTGCTTACCAATAAGAAGAAACAAACCGATTGTAAATGAGATTACCATTTTGTTATGGTTTGTATAGCTGGAGAGGGAGAGGAGCTTCTTAAATGACAATATTTGTCCCTAGTGGTTAATTCCCGTTTAAGAACCTTACCTGAAATCAAGAAGGACTGGTGAGACAATGACACTAACGTTGAGCTCACCGCTTGTACCGGGAGGTCCAAATGCAGCCACAGGTTCGTTAACATTCCGGCGTCGATCACTAGATTTAGCATTGTTTAAAGGAGGGAGATCAAGAGATGTCTCTAATTCTCTTCTCTCAGCTGCTCTGTATAATAGTCTCTGATCTCCAACCCAGCTTGCTGGGTATATAAATTCTTCAATTCACAATTCAAATAAGCCATTAGAAATTCTTTTTAAAAACATTTTACGATACTGAAGCTTACATCATTTCTAAGAAAGTTCTACAGACTTTGGTCAATTTTTATATTTTGAGACAAACAAAATCCAGCTTGAGTCTTCTACTATTTAGTTAGTTTGCAGCCAAAGGTTATAGGCCAGAAATAGATGAGGATACATGCACGTTCAACTAACTGAAGAATTAGAACTTAGAAAAAATAATAATAATAAAATATTTAGAAGACTACTTACTAACCAAATCCTTCATTTGTGTCGATACACCTACTAAAGCCTCCAATAGGATAAACTAAATCCAGCTTGAGACTTCTACTATTATCTGGCGATAATCCTAAAAGAAAGCTTGTTACTCCTCCAAAATCAGCACCAATAGCAACCAAAGAAGCTGAACCAACACCCACCAGTAGTCGCCGTCTGAATGTCGTTGCCAGAGGCCCAAATTGCTCCGCCGGAGGCCTGTTATGCTGGCTTTTTATCTCTTGAAAGTTACTGTCTTTACGATTGCTGGAGGATTGTGTCATGCATATGATGTGGTTATAGTGTGTTGTGCTTTTGTATGCATGAAAATAGTGTGTCAAGGCCATAATTTTCAATTATGTTTCTCTTTTGGAATCAATGGTCTCATAGAGATTATCTCTCTATTCTTTTGGAACAGTGTTCTTTGTCACTTGGTGATGATGCTTATCGGCTGCTTTTGAGTGGTTCACAATGTTCTCATTTCTCAATTACGTGCGTGGGAAATCTACACGTCATTAGTTAACTTAGAAAATCAAACGACATGTAGTTTCATAAATGAAAACCTAAAATAGCATGTTATACTGTAACAAATTAAATTTGTCTAAAAACTAGTATGTCATTTTATACGTAAATATAATCTTTACATAATATAGAATATATATTTGCTTTTTTGATAATTTATTTTAAATTAACAAAAATTTAAACACAAAACTTATAGCTTTATACACATCAATATCAAAATATATTTAATATATAAATTTAATAAAATAAAAATAAAATTAGATCTCATAAGATCTTCAACATCCAAGACCGACAGGTTTTGACAACTGTTGTAAACGATCGTCATTAACGATCTATCAAATATAACATATTACATAAATTTATATTTTTGTATGTAACATTTTATATCTAATTATATTTTTATATGCAATATATTATATGCACTTTAAAAAAGACCATTGATGGAGTGAGCACTTGAGATCCAATAAAATAGTCCATGTTATGACATTTATTTCATTTTATTAAAACTATGAAATGAGTATCTTTTAATTTTTTTATTGAATAATTTAATATAAAGTGTGAGTTTTTATATGAGTTGTTATTAGTTAAATAAATTAATCAATTTATCAAAAATAAAAATATTTAAGAAAAAAATGCATAATTACATTGTATAATTGAGAGAGATTACGACATACAACAATTAAATTGATACGCAGTCAAACAAATAATCTTTATCCTTAATTCTCGTAAAAACATTCATCTCTCCGATCAGTACTAGCTTGTACTAATACATATAACTTAACTGTTCACTCTATTAGAAGAGGTAAGGTTGCTGCAGTAATGCATAGATCCGGGTGAAGGGTTGTAAGTCCCGCTTAAGCCATGTGAAAGGCGTTCAGGGCATTAATACCTTATAAATACCGGTGGTTTAGCAAACGACCAATTCTAGTAGGTAAGTGTTATAAGTTATAAGTGTTCTTATAAGAGATAGAACAAGAACTTAAATGTTAAATATTTCATGCATTGATAGTTTAAAATAATTCCATGACTCAAATTTCATGACATATACTCTGCATCTTGTTTGTTATTAATAGACTTGCAATTTATAAATTAAGAATCGTATTTAACATGCAATACAAATTATATTGGTGATTAGTTTTATCCATATTTGTTTACAATTTAAATTTTAAATTTTTAAACATGTCGCATAAAAACTATTCAGCATCATCACCTTCACTTAATAAAATTTCATCATCTTCTTCTAAGAAGTCATACATTACCAATAGTAACGAGGTTACTATTGAAAATTTTGAAAAATCAATTGATCGTTGGAAAGTTCCAAGGATCAGTAAAGATCAAATTTATCAAAAGAAGTTAAAAAATCTTTTCAAAACAGATTACATTATTAAAACTGAAGAAAGGGATCTTCAACTTTCATTACCTTTTGAATCAATCCAACTTCTTTCAAAAGAATCATTACAAAAACATTATGATTCAAAATTCAAATATGTGCATATAGGCCTAGTCCAGATTGGATTAAGACCTTTAACCCGACTAGGGTTAAGTTCATCAATACTAGCAGTCTTAAGGGATGCTAGATTAACAGATTTCAAGGAATCTTTATTAGGAACGGTAGAAACAGGTTTAGGTTTAGGACCTATATCTTTTAACTGTTTTCCGAACATAGTAGCATCTATTACAGATCCCCAAATATTAAAAACATTAACTCTTCAAATCCAAACTCATAATACTAATGTGTTACCAGGAACAATTACGGTAGCCTTATTATTTAGAGTACATTATAAGATTATGACGACCAGTTGGGACATAAAAATAATTCATAACTCTACTAAAGGAGAAACCTTATTATTACAGACAGATTTGTCTAGGTCCAACATTACAATACCTAGACCAATTAGTTGGGATAGCGTAGTATACCCAGATAGGTGGCTACTAAAAGGAATTTGCCAACCAACATCTGAAACTCATCACCAGGAAGTAGCTGAACAACACACAGAACTTTCTGAAATAATAAAATATAAAAATGGAAATATTGAAATAGGATTCAATAGATCTTCATCAATGAGATGCTCTTCGAGTGCCTCAGAATTTTCAGCAATGGATTTCCCATTCAAACAAAACCCTAGGTCATCAACATCTGATTTACTTAGGAAAACAAAACTCAAAGGAGTAGACTGTAGTACCCAGGTACCCAGACCAATATACACTGTTGAGTCTGAGATGAGTGAATCACCTCAGTTATCACCCATATTCCCTTCATCACCAACTCAATCATTAGCACCTAGCCAAGAACCTAGGATTAATGAACTGAATGTAATAACATTTGACCAGGACCAGGAAGAACCTTTGGATCCAAGGATTCTCAGAATGGATCTATATGAAAGACACCATAAACCCATAAAATTTTGGTTCTATAATACACACTACCAGTGATTTCCAGAATACTCTGATAGTATTGAGGAGTTTTTGAAGATAACGATGGCCGATAGAAAATCCCTTTGCCAAAATAGTTTTGAACGGCCAAGTAAGGGTTTTGGTTGAAAAAATGTTTTTCAATAATTGTTACCACCTGAGTTGGCTGTTTCTTAAAATACTCAGATGATGATTTTGTTTTGAGAAATGCTTCCCCTACTCCTTTGGGAGGAAAATAAGTGGAGGATGTAACTCCTCTTTCTGGAATGGAAATTGTTCCAGTTATTTTTTGGGAAAAAGTTTTTGGTTTGGAAGGCATGATTTCCAAATTTGATGAAACAGTTGGTCCCCCAATCTCTGGGATACAACGAAATGCAGTTCTGATTTTTTCAGAATCCATATTTTGCAACCATTCATGGATGCGATTATTTAAATCTAAATCCTCAAGAGTGAGTTGAGGTGATGGTTGTTCCAAAGTTTGTTTGGAAGATGATGATTGGTTATGAGTAACTTGAGACCAAGTCATGATAGGTTTAGCCGAAGAGAGGCTGGTAATAGTTAGGTTTGGAGGTTCACTCTTCTCCTTTCCTTTCTTTTTCTTGCTCATTGTTGTACCTGTTTTGAAGAAATTCTCTGGTTAGAAAATCAGGTAATGAATTCTCTTCTCCTTTGATAAATTCTATATCAAAATCAAAAATACTTAATAGTGCCTGCCATCTGGCAAAAATTTGTTTTGATGCAATATTTTTAACATCTTTTAATAAAATTTCTTTTGCAGATTTGCAATCAATCCTTAGTAAAAAAATTTGATTTAATAAATCTGATTGAAACTTAGAAATACAAAGTACTATGGATAGTACTTCTTTTTTAACTGTGGAATAATTCTTTTGACAATCATTCCAATGGCCAGAGACAAACTGAACAATTTGTTCATTATTATCTTGGACTTGTTTTAAAATCCCACCATAGCCAAGTTCACTGGCATCGGTTTCTACTACCTTGGGGAGTGTAGGATCCGCAAGATGTAAACAGGGAATGTTTTGAACCTATGCTTTAATTTTTTTCACAATTTTGGTATGTTCTTCTGTCCAAGGCTCAGGAGTTTTCTTAAGCCTATTATGTAGAGGTTTTGCTAATCTGTTAATATTTGGGCAGAAACTTAATACGTAATTTAAGCTACCTAGAAATCGTTGTAGCTGGGTTTTGTCAATAATCCTATCAGGGAACTTAGTTGTAAACTGTAGGGATCTATTGATAGGAATTACTGTTCCATTGGATACACTGTGTCCAAGAAACCTAATGTTTGTTTGAAAAAGAGTCATTTTCTTGGCTGATAAAGCCAGTCCATTCCTCTTGATGATATGGAAGAAAGTTTTGAGATGTCTGATGTGTTGTCTGACATCTTTTGAAAATACAAGTACATCATCGATGTATACAATACAAAATTCTGAGTAAGGGTTGAATATGTCATTCATAATCCTTTGAAACTCAGAAGGTGCGTTTTTGAGCCCAAATGGCATAACATTCCACTCAAACTGTCCGAATGGAACAGTGAAAGCAGTTTTGTACCTATGTTGAGGCTCGATTTGAATTTGCCAGAAGCCTGATTTCATATCAAACTTTGAAAATATGGATGATGAATACAATCTTTGAAGTAAGTCCTTTTTATTCGGGATAGGGTACCTAATCCATTTTAAGGCTTGGTTCAAAGGTTTGTAATTGATAACTAGCCGAGGAGTTCCTCTCTCAATCTCAGCAGATTTGTTGACATAGAAGGCCGCACAGCTCCACGGCGATCTGGATTTTGATATGAGTTTCTTAGATAAGAGATCAGCGATTTCCTTTCTACAGAATTGCTCAAGGTCACCATTCATTTGAATAGGCCTTGCCTTTGTAGGAATATCCTTCTCATTGAAGGATGATTCATATGGTAAATCTACCATATGTTCTTTTCTTTCCCAGAATGCACTGGGTAATTCAGAGCAAACCTCTTTCTCAAAAGATGTTTGTAATTTAGAGATTTTGTCTTTGATCTCTGGGATTTGAAGTTCTTTCTCAACAGTATGAGACTGAAGTTTGGTTTTAAGATAGAGAAGGTCCTTTTCTCTATGTTTTATAAGAACAGAAATCTCATTTGTAGAGATTGAATATGTTTTGATGAGATTAAGATCTCTAGTTTTTGGTTCTTCAATGAAAGGGAAGCTGAAGGCCTCTCTTCCAATTTTGAAAGAAATCCTGTCATGTTTAACAGAATATGGGGTAATGATATCCATAAAGGGAGTACCCAATATGACCGAGTAGCCTATGTCAGATACTATGACAAATGGGTTGTTGATAAGGTATGATCCTTTTTGGATAGATATCTCAGTTTTCCCAATAATACTCATTTGAGATTTATTGGCTGAATTAAGTCGTTCTTCAGTTGGTTTATAAAACCTTCTGGGAACTATTGATGGTATGATGCAATTTAGGTCAGCCCCTGTGTCAAATAGGGCAATGGTTTCTAGTTTTGATTCGTCAGGGAATATTAATGTTATATTGATTTTATATTTCCTGGTGGTAATTTTTCTCAAATTTTGGATTTCTTGATTATTGGGAGTAAGATCATCATCAGAATCACTCACATAAGTTGATATTTTTTTCTCCATTATTAAGTAGTTGAAACTTAATATCGTATTCTTTTAATTTTTCTTTAAGCTGGTGAAGTTCCAGTTTAATAGTTTTGATTTCAATTTTTAAGTCTTGAATTTGACTTTCTGGTGTGATGGCTTTGTTCTTTCTTTCCAGAACAGCAGTGAGGTTGTAATAGCCTGTGTTGGTATTTGGAAGTTCAGAATTTTTTTTAATTGATTATGATTTGGCCAAACATGTACTTAGATATTCTACGTAAAGTTTGGTTATTGATGGATCATTTAACTTAAGGATTGTTTCTTGAAGTTGTTCATCTTCATCCTTAGTTAGTACATTAATATTTTTAGTGGAGGAATCCGAATTGCTGGTTGCAAATTCATCATCCTGGGGACTAGATTCGTCGCTTGACCATTGGTCAGGTTCAGACGATGATGTATCTACCATTAGGGCAGATATTTAGCATAGGTGTCTTCTTCAAGTTTTAATTCATGGAGTTTTTTAGACATCTTGCAGAAACTAGCTGTGTGACCTTTCTTGCCACATTTATAACATTTAAACTCTTTAAAATTTTTAAAGGGTTTTTTATGTTGTTTTGTTTCCTTATTAAAATTTCTTTTATAAGGTTTGTTGTAGAAATTCATTCTTTTTTCAAAGAAAGGTTTCCTTGATTTTGAAAATTTCTTATAAGTTTTATTTGATTCCTTATAAGGGTTTGATTTAGTTTTACTGCAAGTTCCCTCACAGGTTTTTTCAATAGAGAGATTACTATCAAACTGTTTGCAGAATGATCCAATTTCTCTTTTGGACATTTTAAGTTCCAATTTCATTTGTTTTTGGATTTTCAAATCCTGACAAATTTGAAGACCCTGGTTTTGTGCAAAACTGATAAGCTGACCATAGGTCAATTGATCATATGGGATGATATGATTCCCATATGTTTCACGGATTTTGTTTCTGGTTTTCTCACCTAAGAGTGGAGGAAGTCCAGCTAGGAATTTCTCCTTCCAGAATGGTTGAATAGAGTCATCTCTTAACATAACTCTAGACAGGAATGTAGTTTTATAATCTTGAAAATCACTCATCTTTCTACATTTTATGTTAGAAAGAAGATCAGCGTTTTTATCCTTTAAATGGGATGGATCCCCCATAAAATGATGTGATATGGTAAAGAGTAGAGTGGAGACTGCATCCTGTATAGGAGCTCCTTGATGGGAAAGTATGGGGGTACCATACTCATCAGTCAATATTGCATTGGTAATATCTGACTGTTGTTGTTTTGAAAGATGGTGATCCCACCATCCTTTTAGTTGGCCCGAGAAGCCAGCTATTAGTAATTCAACAACTGTTTTATCAGTTGTACCAATTTGGGTTTTATAAGCATTTGACGCCATGGTCATTTGCTGTAAGATATTTAATATCTCATGATCAGTCATTCCATCAATGTTCCAAACATAGATAGAAGACGCATTATATTTTGATTGGACAAGCTGACTAGGTTGGGTTCCTATGGTGTGAGGATACCTAACTGGGCTAGGTTCTTGCCAAGCTAATTTTTGTAGGTGAGGAATTGGTTCTAGAATGGATTCAAGATCACTATCCTCTGATGATATTTCAGATCCTAGTTTGCTAAGAATGCTAAGATCTTGTAATGGTTTATGGGTTGTTTTTGAAGTCACTGGTGACTCTGGAACAATTATTCCTATTTTGTTTGAAAATTGGTCTTCTAATTGGGATCTTAGGGTGTTATTCCAATTTTGAAGTTTTTCAAATTTTGATGTAATTTCTTCCTGGGCTGGTTTGGAGACCTGGAATGGTTTGAAGATAGGGTTCATAACTATTCTATCTGTTGTTTGATAAGAGGTAGAGGGAATATCTATTTTTAGATTTTTCTCTATCCTAATTAATTGTTTTCCTAAAGTATTTAGGCTTATGTTGGTATAGTTATTTTGGGTAACTATGTTTTTGAGGTTGGTTGCCTGGTTCTCTTGAGGGTTCTTGAGAGGAAAAGCTTCTACCTGACTATCCTGGTAAGGGATGATAATAGGTCTTAATGGAGGATGTTCAGCTTCAACCGATCCTTCTGGAGTTTCCCACATGGGTAACTTCTTTTTTGTTTTTATCATGTTAACTTCGTTAACTAGATCATCCGTTTCTTCAAAAACTTATCGAAGTCATCTAATGTGATTTCGCTAGGTTTAATTTCTGAAAAGGTTTTAATCTGTGGAGTCAAGACTACTAATTCTATAGCAAATGGCTCTACTGGTTCATTTTCTAAAAGCATATCGAAGTCAGCCTCTGTGACATCCGAGACACTAATTGAAGGGAAGAGAGGGAAGAGATTAAATATATTGGGTGTAAAGGGATGCTGGTAGTCCTTAACATTTAATTGGAACAATAATTTAGTTTCTTAACTTCTTGCTTCAACTTACAACTGTCATCTAAACTTCACCCTTTACCAAAGAAATAGATCAAAAATTGAGGAGCATTTATGTAATTTTGAGAAGAAAACAAAATTGAGATTTTCATGCATATAAAATCCGAGTCCATACATTTGGCGTAACCCATTTTTTTTTAAAGAAAAAAAAATTATAAAAAATAATATTTTAAAACTTGTAATAATAAAAATAACATTCCATAAACATAGATGGTACCAATTGAACAATGTTTAATATTAAAATAGTTAAAATAATCATAATTTAATTTTAACATCTAATTAAAAATTATTTAATATGAAATAATACGTTAGATTTTTTAATAATATTAAAAATTATAGGAGTTGAACATAAAGATGTTAAATGTAGTTATAAATTTTGAGAGTTACTTAAAAAAAATCCTAAACACAGGGCCATCAATGTGAATAGAAATTGATAATATGGATATTTATAAATTCTTTTATAAATGAAATTTGAGATGCCAAATTATTAAGATTTAATTTTTATAAAAATATTAATAATATTATCATTGTTAAAAAAAATAGTTTGAAGAAAATCGGAAAAATTATGAAAATTCTATCAACATCATTAAGTGTTTTTTTATAAAACTTTATAAAACATTAAAATAATTAATTATTATTTAATACATATATTTTTAAATATTTATATTGATTAATAAGTTGATTAATTAATTAAAAAATTATATAATAAAATATTTATATTTTAAAACAATGTATAATAAGTACTTAAAAGTTTTAAAATAATTAATTAGACTATGATTGTATTAATTATTATAAATAAATAAACTTCGACGATAAGAAAAGAGATTCTATTGATAATTTTTTTTTAAAATACTCCTAGTTAAGGGAATTTAACAAGCCTTATCCCAAATGCAATCTACATTTTAACTATATATTTTTTATATTTGAACATAATATTCACAACAACTAGATATTTTAGTTAAAAATGATATTTTTTTTGACAATTAAATGATAATAATAATTTGATGATATTATCACAAATTTCACAACAATTTAATTAAAATATATGGATATCACATTTTGATATTGTGAAGTAAAAAATGATGACAATATCATGATATTGTTAATAATATCCATGTTTTTTCAAACCTTTGGGATGGTAAAATCTCAATTTTTTTAACAAATTAAAAAAAATAAAATTAAAACTTATAATAATAAAATAATACTCCGTAACATTGAATAAAGTTTAATTGGATAATATTTAATATAAAATATATTTAAATAATCATAATTTAATTTGAAAAGTATTTAATATAAAATAATATACTATTAACGTTTAAATTTTAATATATTTAATATATTATATTTAAATTTAGAATAAAATTGTAAATATAAAAAATCAGTATATCAAAAGTTACTAAAATTTACTAATAGATTAAAACATTAAAAATGACAAGGTTTAAGGAACAGTTACATAATTCTAACGTACAATTTATTTTTAAGTGGTATAAATAAGTTTTATACCTTTCAAAATAACACATTGGTTTGACCATTATTTTTTTTAGATAACCATTTTTAGAGTGCATTTTCATAATAACAAACAAAAAAAAATTAACGTTGTAACTTTTTGACGCAAATAAAAATTTATTAAATATCCTTTACCGTTAGACATTATCAATGATTTATGTGTTTCTTTTTTTTTAAGATTCACGATTTATTATATCACTTAAAAATTACAAGATTTTTGCATTTTTTTTTAGTAAAAGTTAAGAATTGGATGTCCTTTACCCTAAATACATCTTAAATATAGTCGTAATTTAATTTTAAGAAAGAACTTTTTTGTGAAATTAAATTACAATTTGGCTACCAAATTATCAAATCACTAAATAATTTGTATTTTTGAACATAAAGTCTTCAAAATAAAAGTAGGTAAATTGCTACAAGTAACGATAAGAGTGTTTTTTTCTTTAATAAATACATATTATAATATGTATATTATAATTAGATTTCGATTTAATAGTGATTTTAGGTATATTTTGTTATGTTTCGATTTGTTTTATATATAGATTTAGATCTAAATTATTTTTATCTATTTATGTAATTCAACATGTGAATATCTTACGATATAAATGGTCAAATTTGATTAAAGATTTGTCATCTTATCAATATAAAACGTCATACAAGTTAGAAAAATTGAAAGAGCGAAAAAAAAACTCGAAACGTGTTACAAATGATTTTTATTGACTTTTATGATAATTTGATATATTTTTATTTTATTGATTTAATTGTTTATAATTTTTGGTTTGAATAAATAAAACATTAATTTATGTAAGAAAACAAGAGCTTTATTAAAAAAAAAATTAATAAATTAAATAAAGAAAAGGGGAGAAATTTCTAAATATATAGAATATTTATCAAAAATGCTACTACGGTTTAATATATTTTCACTTATGTCTTTAAGGTTTGCAGAAAATATTATAATACCCTTAAAATTTATGATTAATACCATTATGTCCCTAAATTTAATGGTATTGACTTTTCCGTCCATATTATCTTAATATTCCTATGATTCTGATATCAAATTAGGAGCTAGTTATTTAACGCTAGTTGCTAATTTTTGTTCGGTAATTCCTATTATGTAATTCTTGTATAATAAAGATAATTTTTCTTATCATAATATTGTGTTATTTTTTTCTTTATCTTTTTATTTATGAGTATAATTAATTGATATAAGTAAATATTTAAATATTTAAGATCCTTAATTGACTTAAAAGTTATAATTATTATACTTGAATTTAATGAAATCACTATGATCTTCCTTTCTATTCATCTTCTCTTGTAATATTTGTTATGTCTCAGCTTTGCTCAAACCTTAATACCTTCCAAGTAATGATGAGTCTTTTACATCCATACATAGATGGTGTTTAATTTTGAATTACAAGAAAAGAATGACTTAACTCAATTCTATTTATAATATAATAATTATTACAATATTAAGATTAACTAAGAACCTTGAAAAGAATGACTTAACTCAATTCTATTTATAATATAATAATTATTACAATATTAAGATTAACTAAGAAGAAGGGATTTTTATTTACTCATAATTACTAGTTACATAATTATTGATTTTGACTTGTGAATAGAGGGGTTACTATACTAGATGTTAATACTCATTTTTTATTTTTTATTCTATAATAAATTATGTATTTTCTTGGTAATAATTTCTTTAAAGATGAAAATAATGGATCTTTAAATCTATTTTTTTTAAGATTTAATTTTGCCTTTTAAATTTCTTCAAGTTTCTTTTTACTTATTATCATTTTATGTGAAAAATATAATGAGATGTCTTCTATTTCTAATTCTAGTATTCATTAATTTTTTATTATTTCTTGATTTTCTATTATTTTTTCTTCCATTTTTATTTATGAAATATTACTATTTATTTTTGTTAGATTTAACTTTAGTTATGTTTGAAGAATATTTTTGAATTTTTTAAAACTTTAGGAGTATTTTTAAAGACACCTCAAGGCTCGGGATATTGTTGATATTATTCCAAATATATACTCAGTTTTGGACTTGAGTTGTTTTCTTCTCAAAAAAATAACATAGGAAATAGCTTTATATGTAAATACAGCCTGCTGAAACATGTTTTGTCAAACAACGATTCCAATCATCCATGTAAGCTTGAAACTATAGCTAAAATGAGAAGCAAGATTAAAAGAAAAAAGAGAGAAAATAAAACAATAGAAAGACCTTTGATTGCCTTTCAAATTACTTGAAGCATATAATTAGAAAGCTATCAGAATACTCTCCCCAAAAAAAAAATATTGTAATTCATCACATAAATCATGAGATCTTTAGAGATGAAAAAAAGAGATAAAAAATGTGTCCTATATAGTCTATATTAATTACATTAATAACTGATTAAGCAATTTAATGAATTTGGTGATCATCTAATCCTTCAGAGTCTTCCAAGTTCATTTAAGATCAAATCTTGCTACTTTGCAGCAAACACTTCAAGTATCTGAAGTTTATATGGAACCTATTTTGCAGTGTATCTGAAGTTCACTTTAGCCAAATGAGAAAATTAAGCACTTCATCAAACTCACTTTTTCAGAAATCACACATAGCTAAGGAGCACTTAAATTCAATCGAGTAATGCAGCCCTCGACATTGCAAGCTTTATTCATGCCGTTGTCTTCTTTTGCAGCCTTGATGCAAGTAACAGCATCATCATGATTTGAAGTTAATTTGACTCTCCTGCGGGTCTTGTGGGAAGGACTTTCACATGGGTCTTCTAGAGCACGATCTTCTGTGCCTTTTTGCCACCTATGATCAGTTAAAAATCCATTTTCAATAGCTTCTAATGCTCTAGTGGTCAATGGTCGCTTTCGTGTGCTTTGCCTTCTTTGACTGATGTTATGGTGCTTCTGTGGATTACCAGCATCATTAGTAATGGTTCTTAGATCCTCAGAGCCAAGCTTGTTTTCATCTGAAGAAAAACAAAAACTATCTACATTTATGACCTGACTGCCTTCAGTCTTAACATTTAACAGTCGTTGGTTTTTAGAGTCAAGTGGATACTTGGTTAGGTTTTGATTAGCCAATGCTTCATTTTGGTGCTTCTTAGTTATATCCTGAGACACGTCCACACTAAAATAATTCCCTCTATGAAATTCAACTTTATTATTTTCCTTAATTGGGCTGCCTGCAACCGGAGATGTAGTGGATGAGAACTTCTCTTGAGTTCCTACTTGAGAAAGGATTTTCTTGCCTTCATCAGACGAGTTCATTGTCTCAGATTGTCTTGTTTGTTTGAGCTCCAAATGTTGAGAATACTTTTCAGAAATGAGGCTTGTCTCTGCCTTTTCACAAGCAGTTAATCTCCGCCGCTTGACAAGGGGACCGGTATAATTTGATTGGCCAGATTTTGCTCTCCGACAAAATTGATGCAATATAGTCCTTTTTGGAAGCTTCTCGTCAGACATGCTGGTATTTTGATCCTGGTGATTCTCCATAGTTTTGGGTTCAGTACCTGAATTATTTTTCGTTTCTACTTGGTTCATACCAACAGGTTCACATGTATCTTTATGGCAGTTGTCTTTATTTTGTTTGTCATTTGATGGAACACCAATGGCCTCCCCAAGGCTGCTATGTGAGTTAAAGGACTGCTCTTTTGTTATCAAAGGATTGGTTGATTCAGAAGCATCATTAACTTCAGCTGGTAGATATCTCAGTTCTGTCATCTTTGCCACCTTTCCTCTATGAACAAGACTGGTATCGACAATTGTGAACCTCGTATGATGTTGGCCATCTTTATCACATAAAACTTTATCATGTTTGGGCTTTGCATGGTGGAACAGCATTTGAGCAGTGTCAATTTCAGAGGAAAGTACAAACTCAGATGGTAAACTTCTTAGTTCTCTTATGCTAGCTGATTTTCCACAAAACAAAGTTGAGTCGATAACAGTGAACTTCATGTGGCTGAGATCACAAGCTGAAACTCGGGGTTTAAGATAGCAGTGACGTTGGTGAGCAAATATATCATCCGGATCTGATGCATCCTCTGCAATGAATTTTTCTTTTTCTTTATCACTCCCAACGGGAAAGTCTTCACCTTCTAGTTTGATAAGCTTTGGTTCACTTGCCACTTTGCTCAGAACATCACTAACACAATCAAAGTAATGCTCTCCTTTAACAAGTTTATTTCTCGAGAACTTTTGTACCCCAGGCATAAGATAAACCAAGTGATATTTAGAACTGACATAAGCCTGACTTTTGGACTGCTCCGAATTCCATCCATTAGCCAGCAAACGTGGCCAAACAGCTTCCCAAAATATATCATCACATTGAGTTTTGCTCAGTCTGAAACCTCCAGTCAAATACTTTACTATGTCAGTAGTAGTAAGGAAGGAACAAGCTTGACCACGTGGTAGCTTGGGACAAATTAGAAATTCATGTTTGATCTTTCTAGGCTCCACAGCAAAGCCTGTAAGATCTTCTTTCCCCTTACCAATTGCAACAGCTTCTACAAGTACACGAGCGCTGACAACAGACTTTAAAGAAGTGATGTATTCTTCTAGGGAAGTTCTCCCGTCTGCAAATGATCTGTACTCCTGCTAACAGATAGAGAGAATAGGCGATGAGAAACATGGCGTTTATTCTGTTCTCAACTTTGCACTCATTTCAATGCCATATTGTAGTCACAATTCATAACTTCTCATTTTTACTAAATTATGATGCCAAGTGACATGCATAGAGTGAAGTCGATGCAAAATGGGCACAACTAGTCCTCTTACAATAGATATCAAAGTTCACTTTTTAATTAGACCACAAATGTATACAGGTCACAGGATCAGCATTCCCCGATAACTTTACAGAATTGATGCAACAAAATATGGTTACATGAGAAGCATTTGCTACACCCATAATCGGGGAAGCATTGTTTTCTAGTTTAATATAACTTGGGGAAGTCTATGGAAAAATTCTCTATTTATTCATCTGCTTCTAACAGCAGGAGTAAGAAGCATTGTGTCTCCATAACTTCAGAACAAACCTCACAAATTGGACCCTAACTTAGACCTAAAGGTATAAGTTTTACATGTTATGCTATTTATATGCCACCAGCAAGAAGTTCAAACTTGTCACTCTTATACTGTCCCAAATCAATGGGTCCATGATGAACTCTACTACAAGTAAACTGATAGGGGGGGAGGGTAAAGGGAGAAGCACCGTCGACAACTTTCTTCCTACATGTAAACAGAGATGTAACTTCTATCTTACCTTGAGAGATCAGGGACAAGGATCTTTCTCTGAACATTTGTCAAACTCAATTTCACAAAGCATATCAAGTTGATAACTCTTGCAGATTATGATATTAACATCAATAAGCTTCTCAAAATATAAGGAAGCTTCATTCACATGTATGACCAGGCAAATACACAAAGCTTCAATACAAAAGCAAGGGTACAAAGATAACATAGGAAATGAAGAAAGATGAGAAATTAACTTTTACTGGAATGAGTTGTCAAAATACAACTACATAGAGAAGAGCACAAAATGGCATCTTATGCATATAGAATAATGTGAAATGAAATGATTTTAGCATAAATGCAATCATATGAAAGATTTAAGAAATGTTGGTGCGATTTATTTCAATAATGTAATGATGCAGATATACCCATCATTGGTTCGATTATTCAAGCTCTAGAATATGTTTAAATGAAAAATAAAAACAAAAACTTTTAGAAATAGAAGTGACCCTTGAAGTACCTCCAACAAGGTATTTTGACATTCCTCGGAGACATGAGGGGACAAACGAGATAGCAGTTTCTGTTGCCTCCATCCAGTAAAAATCTTCCTTCCTGTTGTGCATTTCTTTCTTTTACTCTTCCTTGAATCAGACCATCTCTGGTATGCAGCAGACCTATAAAACTTCCCATAGTAAAATGATAGTATTTCTGCCATAGCTTTGTTCTCCATGAACCTCTTTATCTGGACAAAGTCCTTACCAAATACATACAAAGCAAGAACAAAACTATCCACTTCATCATCAGTCCAGGGTTGGTTTGATAATCTAGGAACCGGATAACAGTTTTTGGTTCTCTGCAACTGATTTAAGTTCATTTTATCTACCAACATGAGTTTAGATCTTTCTATTCTCGATTCTACTTCACCATCTTCTACCACAAATCCTATTAATTCTTCTTTCTTTGGTACATTGTGATTGTTTTTGCCATTTGTAGATTCTGCTGACCAGCTTCTATCAATTCCATTATCAGGGTTTGTTACAGATCCCAACCTTTCATTTTCAATGTTTTTTCCTTCAGAAGTGTCTGGAATTTCTGAATTAGTAGAGTCAATGAACTGCTTAAAACTATCTGATTCTGTAATTAAGGGAGGAATGTCAACCTGGTACTCATTACCAACTCGAGGACTTATCAATGGATCTCCAAAAACATTGTTTTTATAAGAAGAATCGAGAGAAAGTGGATGCTTGGTGAATGTTTCTTTGATGCAATTATCATCACTATCCAGCATAACAGATTCCACCTGCTGAATAGAAACGTGAGAACAATAATACAAAGAAAACAATGATCCAGCAAATAACTATAAAACCTATTATGAACTGGACTATTGCAAGCTTGTTAAAGTTCCAAAACCAACAAAACATACCACACAAATAACAGTTCAGATACCTCATGATAAAAAATATCATATAAAAACCCAAGATCATTGAACCCAGAATCAAAATAGAGAACTCGTTCACAAAGTATCTCTAGTCTATAATTACTCATTCTAAAGTTCATGATACTACTACAAACAAAATTTCAATGTCCTGTTCACAAAGTTAATGTTAAAAACCCAAATCAATCAAAGTCTTCTCATCTAACAACGACTCTCAAATTTCTCCTTCACAATCCAATCAGTCAACTTAAAAAAGAGAAATTTCCATATAAAGAAAAAGGAAAAACAGATCAGATAGGATATGAATACCTCTAACCCGTAATAAGATTACCAATCTCAGATCCATTCTGATATAACATACAGCATCAAAGTTTGTTAAACGTGTAAATATTTTATAAAAAAGTTACAAAAATGCTTTTTAAAACAGCGGAAGTAATATCTGAAATTATACATTGCAGTAAACACGAATCAATAGTAGAAAACGCCACGATTATAATCAAACTCAAAAGCATTCTACTATAATATTAAACCCCGAACAAAATTAAAAAATAACCAAAGTTCTTAGACAAATTATCATGTAAAACCTCGAAAGGCAAGTTACATTGAAACACAAAAATTGCATAAATAAAGAGAAGAATGAATAAGTCGACCAATATCAAAAGAAAAGGAACAACATTGACTAACCTCCATGGAAGAGCTTGTAATGTCAAAAACAACGTGAGAAATAAAGCCTGGGCAAATGGGTTTTCATATTATAATTTGATTCTTATATACAAGCAAAGCAACCATAACTATAAAGCACACCGAAAGAAGAATAAAGGAAGAAGTAGTGATCTATATAGTGATAAACAGAAAAGACTACCTGGTTTAGAAGACGTGAGCTTTGATGGGCGTATAAAAGGAAAATTCAAGTTCTAATAGTCTTGTCAATGTTTGTTACTAAAAATACGAGTATAATATACATGCGTGTACAGCTCTTTATTTATAAAAAACTGCTAAACTATTTTGGTTTTCAGTCTAACCAATTTAAGAAACAAATTACACTTAGTTAGTATATAACTTATTTAGTAATATGATTTTATTTTCAATCCTCTAAAAAAAACATATATTATAGACATTATAAAAAAAAATATGTTATGAAAAATAAATATGTTTTTTTATCAAAAAAATATATTTTCTTCTAATAATTAAATAAAATTATATCATTAGTTGAGTTAATTCCAAAAAGTAGAATGATATAAGTTATATGTGTGTGAGAGAGAGATTGGTTAACACTATTAGAGATTTTATGACTACAAGTTTTGGAGTTGCGCGTGATACATGTATTTGAGAATACTACTCTATTTTATTTTAATAATTTTTTGACAATTAGGTAAAAAATAAAAATAAGATAAATTACCTCTATTGACAATTATCTCTATTTTTTTCGAATAGACATTTACTCAATTAATTTTAAATTATAAATTTTTAGTTAGAATTAATTATTGATGTGCGAGAAAAATAAGATGAAAGGAAAAGTATAGAGAAAGAAAATTATAGATGAGTTTAAAAAATAAGATTTAGAAGAATTTTTTTGAATTAGGGTGAAAGAATATAATATAAGAAAAAACGAGAAAACTATGATTATTAATAACAATAAATACTTTGTTACAATTTATTGATATTTTTGATATTAATGTAATTTTTTGTGATTATTATAATGATTAATAAATTTTAGTGTATTAATTTTTTTAGAAATATATCACTACTTCTTTTAATTAATGAAAAATATGTATTCATAAATAAAAACAATAATGATAATAAAAAACCACATAAATTTAAATATTTTTAAATGATAAGTTTCATTTATATCAAAATGGTTTACATGTTAGATAATAAATGAGTTAACTCCGTTGTTATTTGACACAATTAATAATTTATTTATAATGGTTGAGTTAACATTAACTCAGTCACTTGTATTCGTCTTACATTGTATAATATATGTTTTTTTGGTTTTTTAGTTGTTAACATGATCTCGAGTGAAAATTGTTGAGTTCTATACAAATATAAGTTGATTATTGTTAATTATTACCGATTAAAAAATGACGAGTTCAACACAAATATTATCTACTCATGTATAAATTAATCAATTCAAATTCGTTTGTTAAATGAGTATGCAATAACTGCATGAGATTTCACAAATTATAAGTGTAATAATTTTTATATGATCGACCCAATTATCCAAAGGTAATAATATAAAACAAAACTACAAAATATAATTACTCATAAGAGTATGATATATTTATATAAAAGTATTTTTAGCATTTATTAGTGTATAAGATAGATTATATAAAAAAAGTGAAAACAAAAAAATATTAAAAAATTAAAAAAAGAAGTCAATTTAAAATGATGAGTTCAATACATAATTATTAATTAACTAATTTTTAATTGTTATCAACACGAAAAAATGAGTTCATATAAATATGATATAATCAAAAATGAAATGATTAGACATAACTAGTTCATTAAATATATAAATATGAAATTCATGAATTGTCACTTGATTACAAATATAATGAATTTTAAATGATTAAAATAATTACCCAAGTGTAATAATGTAAATACAATATACAATGAACTTATCAAATAGATTATTTATAAGAGTATAATAGATTTAATATACAAGTATTTTAATATTTATTAGTATCAAAAAGTAACAATTGTTTTTTAAAAAGTGAGGACATTTTGGTCCTCAAAATAACTACCAAATTTTAAAATTATATATATGAGTTTTGGACCTGTCCTAAACACGAGTTAATACGTAAAATTTAATTGTATTAATAAAGATATTTATTTCAAAAAAATATTTAAATTAATATATAATTTACAAATAATTTATTTAGTCATATATTTATTTTTATATCATATTTTGTGTTAATATTTGATTTAAAATACTAATATTACTTCTATGAAAACATAAACAATGTTAAATTATTTAAATTTGATAAGGATATGGTAACGTTGATTGTCAAGTTATAATTAATATTACTTCTAAATTTGTAGTTTAAAAAAAATCTTTAAACAAGATTTTTAAATTTAATAAGTATATATAAATGTTTTGGAATTTGTTAATGTATAATAGAAAATGCAAAGAATAACAACAAAATAATAATAATGAAGAGATGAAAGTGCATGTTGATATTTATTTGTATACTAAAAAAATAGGTAAAAATAAAAAAAAATAAAAAATAAGCAAAACGATACACAATAAAATTAATAAAATGACTATTTATAAAAATAATTATTATTTTAAAGATATTTTAGTATTTATTTATGTGAAAAAAGTAAAAAAAATAATAGAGTGAGAGAATAAATAATGCACTATTCATTAGTTATTCTCACTTTTTATTTACAATTATAAAATATTTATTTATTTTAAGGACATTTTGGTATTTATTTATATGTATAAATAAAAAATACATTTATTTTAAGAATATTTGATATTTATTTATGTATATAATAAAAAGTATATTTATTTTAATTAAATTTTGGTATTATTTATGTGTAGAAAAAAAGTAATCAAATAATAGACCAAGAGAATAACTAATATACTTTTCATGGGTTATTACACCTTTTGTTACGTAGTAATAGGCAATTATAAATTTGTATTTATTTTAGACACATTTATTATATTTATTTATTTGTATGTATAAATAAAAAATATATTTATTTTAAGAATATTTTGATATTTATTTGTAGGATAAAAACAGGTAATGAAACAGTACACTGGAAGAATAATGTATTGCTAATTGGTTATTCTCGTTTTTTTATATAATAATAGATAGTTATAAAAAATTGTATTTATTTTAGAAATATTTTAGTATTTTATTTGCATATGTAAATAAAAAATGTATTTTTTAAAGATATTTTGATATTTGTTTGTGTGTATAAATAAAAAATATATTTATCTCATGGATATTTCAGTATTTATTTTTGTATAAAAAAGTAACAAAATAGTGAAACAAAAAAATATAAATAAATAAAAAAGGTAAAATTAGATAACTATGAAAAAGTTTTGTTTATTTAGCTATATTTTGATATTTATTTGTGTACATAAATAAAAATTATATTTCTTGAGAATATGTTGAAATTTATTTTTGTGTAAAAATAATAAATCAGTATAATAGGATAATAATCAACATACTATTCATTAGTTATTATCGTTTTTATATATAATAATAAATAATTATAAAACATTTATTTATTTTAAAAATATTTTGGTATTTATCTATGAGTATAAAAATATATATTTATTTTAAATATATATTTATTTTAAAGATATTTTTATTTGTATGTATAAATAAATAATATATTTATTTTAGAGATATTTTGATATTTATTTATATGTAAAAAAATAACAAAACAATATAGAATAGAAGGGGGAAGAAAAATCTAAAATTAAAGCTAAAAAATAGAGGAAAATATATATAGAAGAAGAAAAAAAATAAAAACTACAAAAAGTTGGGTTTTTCTTTTAATATATAAATAAGTTTGGAACCCCTAAAAATATAATTGTTTTAATAAAATTATTTATTTAAAAAAACTTATTTCAATTAACATATAATTTATTTATTTTTATTTCATATTTTGTAATAATATTTTATTTAAAATATTGATATTTAAAAAAAACATAAACAATAATGTTATATTATTTAAACTTGATAATTATATAACAATATTAATTATCAAATAATAATTAATATTGTTTTGTAATTTTTTATTTAAAATATATTTAAACATAAATTTTTAAATTTGATAAGTGCATAGAGAAATTTTGATCTTTACTAATGTAAAAAATAAAATAATAATAACTAATTAACAGTAAAACATTAATAAATAAATAAATAAGATATAAGTGTATTTTTAACAAAAAAAAATGACATATAAATACATTTTGATATTTATTTATGTATGAAAAAATAGATAAAAATTAAAAGAGTGAAAATATTTAAAACGTTAGACAATAGAAATAACAAAATAACTATTTATAAAAATATATTTATTTTAGAAATATTTTGATATTTATTTGTTTTATAAATAAAAAGCATATTTATTTTTAAAACATTTTTTATATTTGTTTATGTGTAAAAAATAATGAAATGATGGAATGAAAGAATAACCAATGTACTGTTTATTAGTTATTTTTGCCTTTTATTTATAATTATAATTTTTTTTTGTTTTTAAAAACATTTTGATAATTATTTGTATTTATAAAGTAAAATTTGATTTATTTTAAGAATATTTTAACATTTATTTGTGTGTACAAATAAAAAATGTATTTATTTTAGAAAAAATGATGTACCAAAAATAGAAAAAAAGCATAGAGAACGAATTAAACGTGAGAGATTTTTTACATACGAAGATAAAGGTAAAATACGAAGAAAACTAAAGAATTAAAAATTATCAAAATGGTACACAATAAAACTATCAAATAATTCTGTATATAATAGTCCATTTATTTTAGGGATATTTTAATATTTAATTATATATATAAATAAAAAATATATTTATTTATAAATATCACTACATTTTTTAGTATTGATTTATGTATATATAAAAATGTATTTATTTTAGAGATATTTATATATATATATTTATGTGTATAAATAGAAAATATATTTATTTAAAAAAACAACGAAAAGAAAAAAAAGTAGAAGAATAACCAAAGAGGACATCACCGTATTTATAAAAAAGTGTATTTGTTTTAAAGATATTTTGTATTTATTTATTTATAAATAAAAAGTGTATTTATTTTAAAGATATTTTGATATTTATTTATGTGTATTTATTTTAGGAACATTTTAATATTTATTTGTATATATAAATAAAAAATATATTTAAAAAAACAGCAAAAAAACTTTAAAGAAGGACCAAAAATGACATCATCCCGTATTGAAGCTTTTATATATAGAAGATAAAAAGAATTTTACTAGCAAATGTAAATAGTCTGGTTCTAATGGCTGCACTTAAGTAGATGAAGATGGAATTTATCACAGATAGGGATGTATTTGATCTGATATGATCTAATGATGATTCACTTTCATTTGTTGTTGAAAAGATTTAATTTGATCTAATGTGTTTTGATACATGCATAGGATAAATCATATAAGTATTGATTATGTGTATTATATATTTTAAATTTATAAATTAAAAATAATAATAAAATAACATTATATATGGTAGGAAAATATTGTCTTACTTTTTAAAAAGCTTTCTTATTTATTTTAAATAAATTATTATACATTAAAAAATAATATTATTTATATAAAATATATAAAAAACAAATATTTATAAATATGATGAGATTTGAATTTTTATTTAACAAAATAGATAGATTTATGAAAATTTTGAGAGAAAAAAGTTAGATTTATAAAACTATAAGAGAAATTTTTAAAATAATTACTAATAATGTAAATTTTTTCAAATAAATAGTTATAAAAATAAACCAAGTACGTTGAGAATGTGTAATTATCTTCGATTGAAAAACACTTAGATTTGGATCAATTAACGAATCAATCCAAACTAGCTCGATCCATGGATTGATCCATTCATCAATTTTAATTTGTCATGATCTTATTTGATATTATACGTGAATCATGATACGATTTAATCCAAAATAGATTAAATAAAACAAATATTTGTGGAGCTCGAATATATTGTATCATTTTAATATCCTTAAACCTATAGCAGTAGTAGTAGTAGTGTTATTTTTACTTTATTATTGGTTAGTTGTATGTATTTGTTTTTATAATAATAGTTTTCGTATTTGTACGGATACACAAGTTGATGATTCAAATTTGATAAATATATAATAGTATTAATCATATAGCAATAATTGTTATTGTTCTAAATTTTTTATTTTATAAAGTAAAATAAAAAAATAAGTTTTTAAATATAAATTTTCAAGTTATTTTTATTATAATTAAAAAAATGATGTTAAAATATTTTATTAATTGGTTTGGAGAAATACTCTTAAAAAAATAGTTAATTAATTTATTATTTTATTGATGAATAAATATATAATTGTAACTATTTTATAAGCAATAAAATTCAAATATAATATAAATATGATTGATTTACCACAATATTTACAATAATTACATAACTTTATTTAATAAATAAGTTAAATATAGTATAACAATATGTGAATTTATTTAATTAATATTTTTACTATCTAAAAAGTTAATTATACATTAATGATAGAAATAAATTATTGAATTTCATAAGAATTTTTACTTATAAATAATTTATTATTATTTTTAATTGATATGTGATATGATATGATCATGACATAAAGATTATTTGTTCATTCAAAATATAATATGCTTATAAGTGAATTAATAGAACATTTATTAAATGTATAAATTATCACCCTTAATGTAATAAAAATAATTATATTATACAAAATAACTATTCATGAAAATTGTATTTATTATATGAATATTCAACAAAAATATGATATGCTTACAGTTGAATATCTATTGAACACTCATTAAATAAGTAATCATTAATTGTATGAATTGTCACCCTTAATGTAATAAAAATAATTTTATTGTAAAAAATAACTATTCACAAAATATATTTATTATACGAATATTTTGGTATTTATTGGTATACAAATAATAAAAAAATGTATTTATTATATGGATAGTTTGTTATTTATGTGACAAAAAATAAGTAAAAAAGGGCTATGAACGTCGAATAAATATTTTCACAACAAAAATATGATATATTTACAAGTGAATTGATCGAACACTTATTAAATAAATAATCATTAATTGTATCAATTATTATCCTTAATGTAATAAAAAAATTATATTATACAAAATAATTATTCATAAACATATATTTATTATATGAATATTTTGATATTTGTTGGTGTAAAAAACTAACAAAAAAAAATATAAAAAAATATTTATTATATAGAGATTTTAATATTTATTTAACAAAAAGGAAAAGAAAAATGGGCGAGAATTTCCACTAAAATATTGACGTTCTTTATACATTAATTAAGACATATTTAGCTGTATTGGGTTTTGGCTCCAGTGATGGATATATGTCATTTTGGTCTCTTTTTATTCAAAACTTAGTCATAAAACATAATTGAATTCAGACCAACTTATTTAATCAGTCTGTTAGATCTGTTTAGAGCTATATTAATAATCATATTATTATTTGAATAATTTTAATCGTACTTTCATTTAAATAAAATCATAAAATTCAAATATTTTATTAAAATAAACATATTCAAAATTAAATACACATAATAAATAAACTTAATTAACTTATAACAAAAAAAATAAAAATTTAAATATTATAAAATTTAATTCTTAAATATATATATATAAAATCGGTTGGATTTTGGTTTGAATAGGTTTGTTTACTACGAAGATCGAAACCAAACGATTTTTCTATTTTCCTTAAAGTCCGACAAAACCCAGAGCAATAAAAACTGTCCTACAAGGTTCAATATATGCTCAATTTAATCGACTTTCTACTATTTATAACCATCTCTCTATTTTACCTCAATGAAATATGTCTTGTTCAAAGAAATCCAATCCACCCCAATTATCCTTTTCTTATCAAATAATAATTTATGGTTGCATTGAGTGATTTGAACCATGGTTTTATCTCAAAGATACTAAACCCTTTACTTTATCCCTGTGTTTGTTTGGAGTGAATGAAATATAATCAGAATTGATTCCTTCTATTTTTTGTGTTTGGTTGGACGAAATATAGAGCAGAATGGAATCAGATTACTAAAAGAGAGGAGAAGAAATTGTGATTACAAAAGAGGGGAGAAGGAACTATGATTACCAAAAAGGGGAGAAGGAATTTTGGGTTTGAGAACCCTAAACCCTAAACCCTAAACCCTAAACCCTAAACCCTAAACCCTAAACCCTAAATCCAAAATTTCATAACCCTAAACCCTAAGCCCTAAATCCAAACCCCAAATCCCTAAACCCTAAACCCTAAACCCTAAAACCCTAAACCTTAAAACATAAATCCCAAAACCCAAAACCCTAAAACATAAATCCCAAAACCCAAAACCCAAAACCCAAATTCCAAATCCTAAAACCCTAAACCCCAAATCCCCAAATCCCTAAACCCAAAATTCCTAAACCCTAAACCTTAAAACATAAATCCCCAAACCCAAAACCCTAAAACATAAATCCCAAAACCCTAAACCCCAAATTCCAAATCCTAAAACCCTAAACCCCAAATCCCCAAATCCCTAAACCCTAAACCTTAAAACATAAATCCCAAAACCCAAAATCCCAAATTCCAAATCCTAAAACCCTAAACCCTAAATCCCACATCCCAAACCTCAAAACCCTAAACCATATTTAGAAAAATAATAATTGTAATAATATATTTCTTTTTAATTAAATAATAATTATTTAAAAAAATAATGATTTCAATAATGTATTTTGTCTCACGAAAAAATAGTAATTAAATGACATTATTTGAACTTTACAGCATGTAGGGATATTAAGGTCATTTATAACTTTTTTCATTCCATTCCAGTGGCAAATCAAACACTGTAATCCTGATTCCGAGCTTGATTCCAGTGGTCAAACCAAACAAAATTATTTCCTTTCCATTCTATTCCGATTCCGATTCCATTCCACGAACCAAATGACACCTATATGTCTACAAACTCGTAATCTAATTACTTAAGTCTATGTTATGCTAGGTTAAAAAGTATATTTCAAATTTTAATATGATTTTTTTGTACATTTAACTCATTATGGTGAATGATTAAAAAAATTTCATTCCATCTCTAAGAAATAATAGTTTATTTTATTTTATTTAAGTTTAAAATAATAAAAATTATGAAAAAATCTCAAATTTTATTACTAAATATCTAATTAATTATAAAATAATTAAAATTATGATAAAATAATAACTCTACCGTCGTATATTAAAACCAAAGAAAACATCTCACCTCTTATATTTTACTTATATTTAAAAAGACATATCTTTTAAAAACCTATTACATTCCACTCATCCCTCATCTGAACCTCTGTACATATATACCTCTCTATTTCTACTCACAACCGACCATTAATATTAAAATATTAAACATATTAAAAATGAAATATATATATACCTCTCTATTTTTACTCACAACCAACCATTAATATTAATATATTAAACATACTAAAAATGAAAGATATATATATATATCAAAGATATGAAAAAATAAAAAAAGATTGAACCAAAAATCAATTAAAATAAATATGTGTTCGATTTTTTCATAAAAATTGTAAGAAGGTTCAATAGTCTCGATCAAACGTGAAGGGTATGTTTGATAGCACCAATCGAAAATTCTTACTAACCTCTATACAGTATAATCTTTTTTATTTCTCATGATTTCGATAAAACAAACACTAAAATTTCATCTTCTATCAAATTTGTAGCACGTGTGGTACGAACCGGTGATCAATGAGTCACAAAATTTTAAAAAAAAATCATTTTTTAAATTATAATTTTACTATATATATATATATATATAAAGTTTTGTGAATATACAAAAAAATGATTGTTTAAATTTTTTTTGAAGTTTTAAATATAATTACATAACATATTTTTATGATATTTGTAACGATGATTAATGAATATTTAATATAATAAAAATATATATTCATTTTATTATTTAAATGGGTGTATCTAATACGAAAAAACATATATATTTTTATACGGATATTATTAAATATATATTTTTCTAACAAAATATTTTTTAAATATATATATATATATATATATATCCATTCAATATTTTTAAACATGTATTTTTTTTAACATATGCTTACAATGGACGGCAGCGGGGTCGGGACAGTTTTGGAACCTATCGAAGGATATAGGTTATTTTTGAAACATCATAAATACGTGGATCATTTTTAGAGAAACTTTTTTTTTGTGTGTAAAAGTATATTACAATTCTATTTCTTTGAGAAAATGAAGAACTATTTTTCACATCCACCGAAGAATAAGTATTCTAAATGATTTGCAAATCTTGACAATAAAAGTTTAAATGAACAAAGCAACAAAAATACATATTTTATTCTTGAGTCTATTTCCTCTAACTGAACATGCCTTAGACTGTGATTCATCGATAAAATAAAGGGGTTAGATAGATTAAGATAAAATATGAATTAGTTTAGAAGCCTTCATTCTTTTGACTAAATTTGCTGGTAATTATAAGGATTATGAACTAATTTTTTTGAATTTAATATTGTAAGACTCAATATGAAAAATATGAAAAAGTGATGAAGTTTTAAATTATATTACTTGAATGGAAGTTAAGTCTTTGAAATCCAAATAAAATGCTTTTCTTCTAAAAAAATAATATTAAATTAGTCATTTAGAAAAGGAAAAAAATAATTAATAATCTAAAACACGCTCGTTCAACTCAAATGATAACAATTAGAACCCATGTAGACGAGTTTTCGTATATGTTTTTATTAACGGTTGAATTTGAAATATCTTAAAAGGTTTGTTTAATTAAGTAAAACAGATACATTAGTTCCTATATTTTCATATATATATATATTATCTTATTTAAAAATTGATGTATTTAAGTTTAAATTTTTGAATAACTACGATATTCACACATCTTAATTTAGATTCAAATATTAAATTTTTTACATGTTCAAATCATACGAGTACATGGTGGAACAAACTGTATATTAACAAAACGACTATAGCAGATCACCAACCAAGGGATCCTAAATTGTTAAAATGATCAAATGATATCTTAGAACGAAAATTGCATATGCAAGAGCCCTACGTTGCATTACAAAGTGCATCTTAAAGCTAGCCATTTATCCAGCTCTTGATCTTAAACAATCAATTCACAGACATCTAGGATTTCGATTTCGTTTTCGTTCTTTTCTTATCTAGGAGCACTGGTATCGATCATACCTTATGTCTTATATTTCACTCACTGAAATGAAAGCCTAAAGCTGAAGTGAGTCTAATATTCAGTACCAGAGAATTCAAATGTTTAGATTGGGGATAGGATCGGTTCCTAGTATATTATATAATTATGTATGCTATCTAGTTTTAAAGGTTGATATTTAAATGAATATTTTTTGTTAATTTTTTTATAAATCTCATCCGATGACATATTATAATGTAAAAAATTATATAAAATACAAGTGTCATTTAGATGATTCATCCTGAAAAAGTTTTTTAATCATAAGTTCGTCATAAATCTCAAATCCCATGATAGAGTATCATTTGTAACTATAGTTGAACTCACGGAACTTTACTAATAAGAGTTTATCTGGCCATTACTATCGCATATTTGTAATATATTAACTTTTTCATATAACTACTTAAGGACATGTGACTAGCGCATTAGTTGTAATATTACTTTAACTTTTATTTTTGATTAATTTTATCAAGTGTTTAAAATTTATGTAATATAATAATAAATATATAAAAAATAACCATAAATCTTTGAGTAAAGTAAAACATGCATATCAAAAATGAATATGATAAGTATTTTTATTTTTTTATGGTAAATAGTAAAGATTTCATTAAATATGAAGTGATGTTACAAATTAAATCAACAACCAAAATTCTAAATACATAACATGTTCAAATAGGAAATCAAATCTAGTATATTTATAAGCGAATATATATGAGTTATATAATAACTTCATATTGCCACTCAATTTAATGTTTAATTGTAACAATAGCATAATGATTATTCAATAGCTATGCAAATTGAACTTCCATTGCATCAATTAACATAAAGATCATTTGAGAACTTAGTACCATTTAACCAACAAAACTACACATTGTTAATTAAATTCATTGAATTTTGAAAAAAAAAATAAACTTCTTAATATTAAATAAGTATTTTTATTTTAATGGTTAAATATATCTAATAGAAAAAGAAAACTACCTTATATTATAAAGTCTTTTTATTTAAAGTGTTTAGGTTAAAATTTTCAAAAATTGATAAAAGGTGAAATATGTCATATCTAAGAGTTAAGTATATTTAAAAAAAATTATTTAAATATTGATTTAAAATTTTATATATAATATAGATAAATATAAATATTACAAATTATGTTTACTTATAAGCTGCTTCAAAAGGGAATTTTTATAAGAGAATGCATTTCAATTCTCAGGTTTACAATAAGACTACATAGAACATTTATTTTACATAAAGGGATGGGAAATATAAAATCCTCCTATACATTAAAAAAAAACATATATTTATTTTCTCAAAATACTAAAATAAATATCTTTTTACGTTGTAAGAAAAATAAATATGTTTTTCTTTTTTCAAAAAAGAGTTAAAAATAAGGCTCCATGTATAGAGATATCATGCAATTAAACCAATAATAAAAGTCTCATAATTATTTCAAAAGTAATACTTAAAACCCTTTGTATATGTTGTTTATGAGACTGAATTGCACAATTTCAAAAATCTATTTATACTTGTTGGGTCATTTTTCCTTGTTTTATCTCTTATTAAGCCTATAAATTTGTCAAATTTTTTTTACAATTACTTGACTCACATGTCCATAATTAAGACTAAAACTCAAACCTTTTATATGCTCAACTGAATTTAATATCTTGAGTTACAACTCATTGGTCTCTTCCATGCAAGTTGGAACTTCTCAGTTCTCATCCGTAGCAATCCACGAGGGAAATGCCGTTTCTTCAAGGGAATAAAATAAGAGAAGTTGATTTTGTTTCCTTTTTGCAAAAAGTAATATGATCTGTGTTTGAGATTGCTATAAGGGAGATTGCTATAATGGAGATTGCTATAAGGCTCCTTAATTTAAGGAGCAAAAGATGGAGCAAAACAAGGAGCAAAACATGGATGAATTCATGGAACAAAACAAAAAGCTTAATTCAAGGAGCAATTTAAGGAATCATTAATTTAAAGAGAAATTCAAGGAGTTAATTTTCCTATAAATAGATGTGTAATTGTAATGAATTGATCAACCTTGTGTAATTTCTCCTCTTTCAGTAAAAAGATCTGCAACAGGTCCGAAGACGTAAGCAATATTGGTTGAACTCCGTTATCAATTTTTTGTGTTATTTTTCTATTCTTATTTTCTCATAAATCTAGTTTATCGGAAATTTACGTAATTTCTCAACAATTTGTTCCTAAATATTAGGACAGTTCGCTGGAGTAGCAATAACAGAAGCAAGGTATTTTCCCCAGAATCACAAATACAAAACAATAATCTTTTCTTTTTCTTTTTTTAGCCTAAATTCAGACGTTATTTCATTAGAACTAGATAATTTCAAAAAATAATAAAATAAACAAAACACATTAAAGATTTTTATGCCATAGCAACACAAGTGGCGGATGCTCTGGCCTTGGTTATATTCTCAAGCTTTGGAATTCAACTCCAATAACATACAATTCTCTCTTTAATCAATCACTTCCATCATTTTAACAAGCCCTTAATCATTCTATCAGACCAGAAATTGAAGATCTTGGCATTAGCAACCCTAGTTCTGGATGTCAGTGAGCCAATGCCAAGGTGTTAGATGTTCCTAGAGAATACTTATTACCAAAGAGCTCGCCATTCACAGAATCGACCAAGGTGCATTTACCTAAAACTAGATAAGAATAAAAGTCAGCAGGGCTCATGTTATGCTTCATTTCACATGTCATTCATTGTAACTATATCAAACAAATGATGGAATAAATGAATTGACGAATGCATACCAATAGACAAGAGCTGAAATTTTGTGCCTCATGTGAACTCTTTTTTCACTTGTGCTTTGATTTCCTCTCCTGTTTCCTATCGCTGACAAGCAATGACATATCGGCATTGGTACATCAAGAAAATCAACATAGATTAAATTAGTTTTAAATCATGCCAAGAGCATAGAGGGTACTTATCATGTGAGATGAGACCCCAACATGATCTCATTTTTCGACTGATGTGCTTCAGATCCTTTTCTGAAGAAGATTTGTATCTTTTTACCTAGCGAGAGGCCACAAGGAGCAAATTATCAAATTAGTTATGATTGGAAACGATCTAAGCATGTTTAGTGTCATAATTATAACAAAGCTAGAAACAAATTTATATGCAGGTTGTGATAACATTATTTATACCCAGGAATCTATTGCATTAAGAGATTCAACAAGCTCCAGTATTGTGTTTTCGGAATTCTGACGAGACAGAATGCTCCTCAAGTACCTGTAAATTGGCAAGCAAGGTATAAACTTTTAAATGCTGGCAATGGCAACAGATTAGCCTTAACTGCACTCTCTTTCCATCCATCCCCTTCTCACAACTTATATTGTAATAAGAAAGTTTAATATTCTCAGGGGGAGAGGTAGAGAGTAGTCAAAGACTTGGTAACTACGTTGACAATAGAAACTCGGTGAAATTGACAAAAAAGTTTGATGCCTATCGAAGTCTACAACTCTATGCATCTCATTTGAAACACGCAAAGCAGCCAATGCCAACTGCAACAAGATAAAAATGGGGAAAGGTAATTCCAATACCTTTTCAAGCCAAGGGACAATAAAAGATCACAAAATGATCAAGATCTTGAAAGTAAGTCCTCAAGACCACATTGCAAAATCGAGTTTTTTAAAAGGAAACTTTAAGTCCACTTTCACGTAGCCAACAACAAAAAAAAAAAGGAGTCCACTTTTGCATTTCTTCAAATTTCAGAATCATTATGAAGAAGAAAGCTAGTATGAAGTACAAATCCAAAGGGCATCCTCATGGTTTATGAAGTTTGTATAACACAGAATACCTGCCCAGGAGGGAATAGAAGTGGTTCATCTGTTAGCATCATTTTATCAACTTCCATTCTTGCAGTTTCATGCAAATTCTACAAGCATCATTAGAAGAACAGTTAGCACACGGGAAAACTAGATGCACTTTAGAAAACAATACAGCATACATACCTGAAATAGTTTAAAACATTACTAAGAACAAAAATATTCCTAAATTACTTACACATGAAAGCGCTACCAAGCACAAATACCATGCATTTGAATGGCAAGCAGTTATTAGAATCGATCAACGCAATGCAGCATGTCAATGAAGAAACTTATAAATCGATGGACTTTACATTCCTATCAAGACTACAAGGATCAAGAGGGCATGTGTTGGGAAAATTGGGTATATTTTTCATATTCTAAATAGAACTCAAATTAACCTGACAAAATAATGTTATTGGAAATATAATGCTAAAATAAATTAAAGCAGATATTAAAACAGAAATATTAAAGTAGAAAAATAATAACACTTTGGTCTTCGGACGTTCTTGACCACTTCCACTATCTCTAAATGGATGAACTCTAAATTACAACTAATTGGGTAAAATTGAGCTAATCAATTACTCTTACAAAAGATAGAAAAATTTACAAATTTTGAGATGTTTTACAAATAGTGAAAGAGGGCTTTATTTATAGCCCTAAATCCAACACTCATCTTCATTCCTAACTAACGTGTGACTTTTCTAATTTGCTCACTAAGGAGCTATATAACAAATCTCTACCTTAGCAACTTAGTGATTCTTAAATGATTTCTTCAATCACTAGATCAGCAACGCCAGTGCCAATTCAGATTTGTAGGATGTTAATCAAGTCCAGAAAATGTTTGAACTTGATTGTTGTTACCACCTTGGTCATAAAATCTGCAGGATTCTCTATAGTATTGTTCTTCTGAACTAGTACTCCACTTTCTTCAATAATCTCTCGCACAAAATGATAACGAACGTCAATGTGCTTTGTACGTGCATGGTAGATTTAGTTCTTTGTTAAATGAATAGCACTCTGACTGTCACAAAACATCTTAATATGTTTTTGACCAACTCACAAGTCCTTAAGTAAATCCAGTAACCAAATAGCTTCCTTCACAGCCTCTGTAATTGTCATATACTCTACCTCTGTAGTAGACAAAGCAATTGTGGACTGCAAAGTAGACTTCCAACTGACTAGTGCTCTAGCAAGAGTAAACACATAACTAGTAGTTGACCGACGCTTATCTAAATCTCCTACATAGTCGAAATCACAATATCTGACTACACATTGACCAACAATATTATCCTGCTGAAATACTAAACCAACATCTACGGTATTTATAATATACCGTAGAATCCATTTCACAGCCAATCAATGTCCTTTACCAGGATTATGCATGTACCTGCTTACAGCACCAACCGCATGTGAAATGTCAGGTCTTGTACACACCATTACATACATCAAGCTACCAACCGCATTTTCATATGGTACTTTTGCCATATATTCTCGTTCTGCATCATTCTTAGGAGACAATTGAGCACTAAGCTTGAATTAAGGAACTAGCAGAGTACTTACAGGTTTTGTCTGTTCATTCATACTAAAATGTTGTAGTACCCTTTTCAAATATTGACTCTGGGTCAAACTAAGCTTCCCCTTCTTCCTGTCTCTACATATCTTCATACCGAGAATCTTCTTGGTTTCTCCGAACTCCTGACTTAGTTAAACCTTCAACTTCTCAATTTCTGCTTGGCTCTTCGATGCAATCAATATATTATCAACGTACAATAGAAGATAGATGAAAGACTCATCTTGTAGCTTGCAAAAATACACATAATGATCATGTGTGCTTATGGTGTACTTCTGGTGCAACATAAACTGATCAAATTGTTTGTACCACTACCTTGGAGATTGCTTCAATCCATACAATGATTTGTTTAGCTTACAAACCCAATTCTCTTTACCAACAACATTAAACCCTTATGGCTGAGACATATAGATTTTCTCTTCTAAGTCACCATGTACAAACGCGGTTTTCACATCAAGTTAAACTAGTTTCAAATCGAATTGTGCTACCAAGGCCAACAAAATTCTAATGGAGGAATGTTTTACAACTGACGAAAATACCTCATTATAATCGATTCCCTCCTTCTGAGCATAACCCTTAGCCACCAACCTTGTCTTGTAGCGAATACCATCTTTGTTAGGAAATCTCTCTTTCTTTGCATACACTCATTTACAGCCAATTGCCTTCTTACCCTTAGGTAGTTATGTCAACTTCCATGTTTTATTCTTCTAAAGGGACATAAGTTCTTCATCCATGGCTTCCTTCCATCTTTCAACTTCAGGGATTCCGATTGCTTCTTTATATATGGAAGGAACATCATCGTGCACAATTGAAAGTACACATGCCACTGTATTCTTAAACTGAGCATATAGGTCTTCAAAATCCTTGTATCGAGCAGGCACCTTGACATTTTTTCGTCGTGGCCTATCAACTATAGTTTCTTCTTGTTGCTGTGGAGGTTCTTGGGTTAAAACCTCTTCATCTGATTCATCTTCTGTCAATGGAGGATCAGCTTCTATCTTATCTTTACTAACTGGATTAACAATTAGAGTAGGTGGAGTTTTATCCACCTACTCTAAAGTGCCATCGATCTTCTTAGTTACCTTTCTCAACAAGGAAAATTCATCAAAGGTAACATCTCTGCTAAAGATTATCTTTTTTTGTTTCAAGGCACCATAGTCGATATCCCTTAGAACCAGAAGAGATCCCCAAAAAAATGGCTTTCTTGGCTTTTGGGTCCAACTTTGATTCCGTTACATGGTAGTATGCAATTAAACCAAACACATGTAAGAAATCGTAATCTCTAGCAGGTTTTCCGACCATACCTCCATAGGCGTTTTGCCTTCAAGAGTAGAAGATGGTAGACGGTTAACGAGATGACATGCATATGTCACAGCCTCAGCCCAATACTGCTTGTCTAAACCAGCATTTTACAACATACACCGAACCTTCTCCAGCAAAGTCCAGTTCATACGTTCTGCTACTCCGTTCTGTTGTGGTGTTTTTCGAATAGTGAAGTGTCACACTATCCCTTCTTCTTCACAATATTTCATAAATGGATCGTTTGTGTACTCAATGTCATTATTAGACCTCAAACGTGTGATCTTTTTATCAGTCTGAGTCTCGATCATCTTCTTCCACTTGAGAAAAATTCCCAACACTTCATCTTTCTTCTTCATGAGATACATCTAAACTCTTCTGGATAAGTCATCAACGAAAGTGAGATAATAATCTTTGTCACTTATGGATGGAGTTTTTGTTAGCTTCCATACATCAGTATGAATGTAATCCAAAATGCCTTTTTTATTATAAAGAGCAGTGCCAAAGAATACTCTTTTCTACTTCCCTAATACACAATGCTCACATAATTCTAACTTTCGGTTCTCGCACCTTTTAATAGGCCTTGTTTTACCAAAATCTATAAAGCTTTTTCACCAGCATGTTCCAAACGCATATGCCATAACTTGGTAGTTTCTGAATCTCTTTCTTCCTCTGAAACTACTACTGATGTTGTCCCAATAACCGTACTACCAAGGTAGTAGTACAAGTTATTCTTCCGAACACCTTTCATCGCCATAAGTACTCCAGAAGTAACCTTCAATGCCCCATTTTGTATGGTCACAGTGAAACCTTTTGATTCTAAGACTCCCAAAGCAATGAGATTCTTCCTCATATCTGGAACATAATAAACATCTGTCAAGACCCTGGTTGAACCATCTTGATTCTTCAAACGAATTGTACAGATCCCCAAAATTTTACATGGATAATCATTACCCATGAAAACAACTCTATCGTCTAGTTCTTCAAATTTAAAGAACCACTCCTTGTTAGGAGACATATGGAAAGTACACGCTGAATCAAAAATCCAATCACCAGAATGGGATGTTGTTGACGAAAAAATCAATGCAAAATCTGAATTTGAATTGCTTTTAGCTACACATGCATCAGGCTGTACAATTTTTCCTTTCTTTTGCAGCTTGGGAGAATTTTTCCTCTAATGGTCTTTCTCATGACAAAAGGCACATTCATCTTTATCAAGCCTTCCTTTTGACAGAGATCTATCTATCCTTCCTTTCTGTTGTGTTTCCGGATGTCTTCTTACAGATAGTGCCTCTGCTGTTTCCTTTTTGCTTTCTTTTTTTATCTTTCTTTCTAATTTCATAACTATACAAAGCAATGCTAACTTCCTCAAAAGACACTTTATCCTTTCCAATGAGTAAGCTCGTAATAAGGTAATTAAACTCACCATATTTAACAAATTTGTTACTAATCGATTAAAAACAGTAATGTGGTCATTTATTGTAGTACCTGGAAGGTATTCAAAATAGAAAAACTTATTCAAATAGAGCTGATTATGTCCACTCTTCTTCATAAACTTATTCTTCAACGCCTTGCACAACTTACTTGCGGATGTCTCCTTCATGAACGTATATTTTTGTTCTCTTGAGAGACACAAACGAATTGTACCACATGCCCATCAGTTGATATTTTTCCACTCTACTTCATCTGCTCCATCTGGTTTCTCTTCTTCAATGGCGATATCTAGACCTTGTTGAAACAAAACATCTAAAACTTCGTGTTGCCACATGCTGAAATGACCGGTTCCATCAAAATTTTCCACCTCAAACCTTGCATTCATCACCATAGTTCTGCCTGACGTGGATGATTGGCCTTTGGTTGAAATAAATTTTTCTTCTGCCATTTCTTCAAATTACAACAACTAGCAACTATATTCCAATAGCAAACAAACAGAATACAAACAAATGCCTAGATAGAAACTTTCGGTTATGATACCAATTGTTGGAAAATCGAGTATATTTTCCCTATTCTAAGTAGTTACTATTCACTTATGATTTAAATGAATAGAACTCAAACTAACCCGAAAAAATAATGCTATTGGAAATATAATGCTAAAATAAACTAAAGCATATATTGAAATAGAAATATTAAAGCAAAAAAATAATAACACTAGAAATTTAACGAGATTCGATATAAATGTTACCTAGGTCATCAGGTGTCGTTGACCACTTCCACTATCTCCAAATTGATGAACTTCAAATTACAACTAATTGAGCTAATCAATTATCCTTACAAAAGAGATGAAGATTTATAAATTTTGAAATGTTTTACAAATAGTGAAAGAAGGCTTTATTTATAGCCCTAAATCCAACAATTATCTTCATTCATAACCAACGTGAGACTTTTTTAATTTACTCATTACGGAGCTATATAATAACATGTATTAAGAATTTACATATGATATTTAGGAAATCCACATTCTACCTTTAGTGCTTGAAGCTGGTTGTCATTTAATCCACAGAATTCCTAGAGAACCTGTAAGAAATGGATTTATTGATGATGAATAAACGAATGTTACAACCTATTTATACAAAAGAAAAGCAAAATTGTAATAATTAAAAATAAATACAATTATGGAGAGGCATGTTCTTAGACAACCTATCATTCCCCACCAAGCTGTTGGTGGCTGCTTCCAACTGGTGTGATGGTTGTCACCAGCTGAATCTCATGTTCTTTAACATTCCCCCTTAAGTTAGAATATATGTTAATTATTCCTAACTTGTTAAGTAAGCTTGAGAACTCAGGGATTTGGTAAATATATCTACTGGTTGCTCTAATGTAGAGATATGATAAGTTTTGATCATTCCAGCTTGAATCTTTTCTCTTACTAGATGGCAATCGATCTCTATGTGTTTGGTTCGCTCATAAAACACTGGATTTGATGCAATGTGAAGAGCTACTTGATTGTCACAATATAACTTGGTTGGTTGGGAGTGTTTGATACCCAAATCATCCAAAATATATCGTAACCAGGTTACTTCGCAACATGCGGATGCCATAGAGCAATATTCTGCTTTTGTACTTGATCGTGAGACTGTATTTTGTTTCTTAGTCTTCCAAGAAATTAGCGAGTTTCCAAGAAACATACAATATCTTGTGGTTGATCGTCGTGTATCTGTGCATTTTGCCCAATCTGCATCACAAAAAGCATTTAGTTGTAATGAACTAGTTGCTGAGAAAAAGAGACCTTGCCCTGATGTGTTCTTGACATATTGTAGCACTCGTTGAGCTGCTTCCAAATGTGGTTGTCGTGGTTTATCCATATATTAACTGAGAATGTGCACGGCATACACTAAGTCGGGCCTTGTGATGGTCAAGTATATTAATCTCCTAACAAGTCTTCGATAGGATGTGAGATTACTGATGAATTCCCTTTCAACCTTGCTGAGGGATAAATTTTGTTCCATAGGTGAATTGGCAGATTTGGCACTAAGATAACCCATGTCCTCCAATATTTCAAGTGTGTACTTGCATTGTGACAGAACAATTCCCTTCCTAGAACGTGAAACTTCTATGCCCAAAAAATACTTTAATTCACTGAGATCTTTAAGCTTGAATTGTCTCATGAGATGATTCTTTGTTTCTTCAATGTCTTGTATATTGTTTCCTGTTATGATTATATCATCTACATAGACAAGAAGAGCAGAGAAGGAATTACCACGGGTTCGGACGAACAGTGAGTGATCATACTTGGATTGGTTAAAATCAGCTAGCTTAAGTGTTGTTGATAGCTTGATGAACCACTGTCGTGAGGCTTTTTTGAGTCCATACAAATATTTATGTAGCTTACATACTCGTGTTTCCCCCTTTCGTCTGAATCCAGGTGGAAGGGACATATAGACATCTTCATGAAGATCACCATAGAGAAAAGCATTGTTGACATCGAGTTATCGAAGATGCTAATTTTGAATAGCAGCAACGGCAAGGAGAAGCCAAACAGTGACAAGTTTGGCTACTGGTGCAAAAGTTTCTTGGTAGTCAAAACCTTCAATCTGACTGTATCCTTTGCCCACTAACCGAGCCTTGTATCGTTCCACAGAGCCATCGGGATTATACTTGATTTTGTAGACCCATTTACAACCAACTGGTTTCTTGTTTGGAGGAAGCTGTTAAAGCGTCTAAGTGCCATTAGTTTCAAGAGCATCCAGTTCTTGTTTCATGGCAAGCCGCCATTTTGGATCATTGAAAGCTTCAGCAAACGTGGTTGGTTCCCTGAGAATGGAAATAGAAGTAGCAAAAGAATGATGTGTAGGTGATAATTGGTCATAGGTAAGTACATGAGATAAATAATGAGAAGTGCCTTTGTCTTTGGACGATGCTGAGTGAGACGAAGGGAAGGACCGAGAAGGCAAGGAAGCTTCTACATGATATTTTTGAAGGTAGCTAGGAACATTGGTGGATCGAAGAAGCCTATGTGTGACTGGTGTTGGAGGAGTTATGTGTGGTGGAGAAGTTGACGATGATGTTTCTGGAGATGAATTTTGAAGATGAAGAGTGTCTGAGTTGATTGTTGGAAGGACAGATGGTGTATGATCAAGTGATATATTTGGATTGGTTGATTGACGAATGTTGGGTAGGTCATCATAAATAGTATCTTCTGATGGAGGAAATAGAGTTGGAGTGTTGACAGCGAAAGTAAAATAAGAAAATACATGTTCATGAAAGATAACATCATGAGACACTAAAGTCTTGTTTGTTTCCAGATTGTAGACACGATAACCTTTGATCCCAGATGGATACCCAATGAATATGCATTTATGTGACCTAGCATCAAACTTGGTGAGTCGATCATGATGTGTAGACACAAAACAAAGGAAACCAAAAACACGAAGATGTTCATACCTAGGAGTTTTGTGAAAAATGACTTCAAATGGTGTTTTACCCTTGAGAACAGGTGTTGGAGTACGATTTATGAGGTATGTGACTGTAAAAATGGCATCTCCCCAAAATTGTTTAGGAAGATTGGCTTGGAAGAGCAATGAACGAGCGATATTAAGAAGATGACGGTGTTTGCGTTCAGCAACACCATTTTGTTGAAGGGTAGAGACATAACTAGTTTGATGAAGGATTCCCTTGGTAGAAAACAACTGGGTCATAGAGAATTCTGGTCCATTGTCATTACAAATGATTTTAACTCTGAATGAAAATTGTGTTTCAACAAGATTGATGAAGGTGGTAAGAAATGTGCGTGTATAAGATTTAGTATGTAAGAGATAGACCCATGTGCATCTTGAGTAGTCATCAATAATAGTGAGAAAATAACGTGCTCCATTAAGTGCTGGAATGTGATAACCACCCCAAATATCAACATGAATCATTTCAAAATGTGCTTTTGTATTGATGGAACTTAAAGGAAATAGATTACGTGTTTGCTTAGCTAATGGACAAATAGAACAATCACTAATGGAAGTAGTGTTTGAAACGGAGAAACATCTAGCCTTTTCAGAAATAGTCAGGTAGTAGAGTCCTGCTTTCTCAGTTCCCATCCCAATTGTCTTCCCTGAGCATTTGTCCTGAACAAAGCATATACTATTAGTGAAGGTGACATGGAAAAATGAGGTTTGAGTTAGTTTGGTTACTGAAACTAAGTTTAATTTGAAGGAGGGAACACACAAGACATTATGGAGTATGAAATTATTTGAGAAATGTACAGTGCCAATATGTGTGACACGTGAAAGAGAATGATCAGGTAAATACACATGCCGATTAGTGACTGGAATGTTGGAGCTTATAAGGTTTTGGGAACAGACCATGTGATCAGTTGCCCCTGTATCAAAAGTCCAACGAGTTTCTGAATGGAAAACAGTTGCACATAATGTGTTACCTGAAGAAGTAGTCACTTGATTTTCCATGCTACCTGATTTGGATTGATTGAGAAGTGTAAGGAGCTCTTGATATTGGGCAGATGTAAGATTGTGGGATGGTGTCTTTCTGTCGGAGCAGCTTTCCTGAAAGTCAGTATGATGAGCTTTGGAAGAGAAGCCATAACTTATGTTTCTCTTATCTTGAATTGCTCCTTTCTTCCGACACATGTTGATGTCATGTCCATTCAAACCACAGAAATTACATTTGAGACGTTTTCGGTAGTTTTCAAAATTGTGTCCATTGAGACCACAAAAAGCACATTTGAGGTGACGTCGGCAATTCTCATAATTATGGCCTATATTGTTGCATCTATTGCACTTGAGATGTGGGTTCCTTGGTGGGTAATTTTTGTGAGGATATTATGGACGACTATCTCTCGCAACAAGTGCGGCAGCTTCTGGCATCCTTCCTATGCTTTGAGTGGAGACAGCTTTTTGCTTTTCATCTTGAACAATAAGTGAATATACCTTATTTACTGTAGGTAATGGTTCCATGAGCAAGATTTTTCCGCGTGCTGATGTGTAAACCGTGTTAAGGCCCATGAGAAACTTTATGGTTCGCTACTTTTGTTGATGTTCTTGTAATTCCCTTCCAGCATTTCCTCCACAATGTGGAAGAGGACATAATGCATCATGACTATCCCATAAACTTTTCAATTTGGTATAGTATTCTCCAATGCTTACACCTTCTTGCATGCAATCATGGATCTCTTGCTCAATGTGGAATAGGTGCACACTGTTGGTATACGAAAAACGTTCCTTTAATTCTTCCCATAGCTCATATGCAGTATCACTATACATGACACTCCAAATGTGATAATTTTCTTGGTTTAAGGATTGAGCTACGAGAACCATGCCTGGTTGGTCTGAGTGGTGTAGATATAATGAATGGCTAGGGTCATCATACCATTTTGGTAAAGTAGGGTTGGTATTGGTAGTTATAGACATTTTTGGTTCAATAAATTTGAAAGAACGGGATAGATTTAAGTGTGTTTTAGACAATAATGACTATTTATGAAATAAATAATGGACTGAAATATGCTTTATCTTATAGAAAATGAGTCAAGGATTACAGAACCGGAAATTTCAGCCGCAGAATCGGTCGGAAAGTGGGTGAACCGGTGTTTAGAGTGGTTGGAACGGCGGCTGCAACGGTGAAGCACTGAACCGGATGAAGACCGAACCAGACCGGACCGAACCGAGGACCAAACCGGGTGAACGACGCATCGTTTGTTTCAGCACCGAGCGAATGACGTGTCGTTGGAGTCGTCTTCCTCAGCAGCTGGCGCGTGTGGCTCTGGCAAGGCGCGTGGAACGCTGGTGAGTTTAGACAAGACGCGTGTGAGCGCGTGGAGAGGTATTTTGGCTTGATTTTAATTGCAGATTGCTTGGATTTTTCTGAATAATATGATGGGATGAAATTGAAATTATTTTGTGAATCGAAATTGGTTTTGGAAAAAAACAGATTGAGGAAAAATGGGAAAAAAAATTCTATGAGCTGATTTTTCTGGGAATTGTTTCCTAAGCTCTGATACCATGTAAGAAATGAATTTATTGATGATGAATAAACGGATGTTTACAACCTATTTATACAAAAAAAACAAAATTATAATAATTAAAAATAAACACAATTATGAAGAGACATGTTCTTGGACAATCTATCATTTTCCACCAAACTGTTGGTGGCTGCTTCCAATTGGTATGTTGGTTGTCACCATCTGGATCTCATATTCTTTAACAGAACTAAAGCTAAAGATCATCAATCAATAGCACAGAATGTGAAAAATAAGATTTGGACATGTCTTACCTGAAAGAGAATTGAAGATGTAGGTGAAAAACTTACCTCCATATAATTGATGATGAAACCTTCAACTGAACGGTATGATGCGTACACAATAAGATCAAATTCCAAACTCTACAAAGTAAAAGGCTATTGCTTAGATGAGAAAAAGATGGGGGAAAAAAGAATGGGCAAAAGATAACAATCACACGTGAGGCATATCCATGTCTGACAAACTAGTATCTCATTATTGAGTATGATTTGATAATCCTCTGAAATCCCCTTACCAAGCTCCTCTGCCGATATATGATTTTCTTCTATCTTACAAGCTGCATATATTGAGTAAGAATAGGAATGTATATCAGTTGGGTCCGATTTAAAACTATGCTATCCAAACCCAACAGATTAAAATCGGATTGGGTTGGGTTACTTGGGTTACAATGTCTTTTAAGCTCAAGAGACCTCCAAAAAAAAAAATTTGGACAAAAATCTTTAACAAAAAAGATTTTAAAAAATTAAAAAATTATCACTTTTAAAATTTATAATAAAAATAACTCTTCTAACACTCGTTCACTCTTCTAAATTGAACATCATTGTATTATTTTTATTATTATAAATTTTAAATTTAATATTTTAGATAATTATTTAAAATTATTTTTTAAAATAAATATTAAAATAATTTTATTTTGTAGAATTCATTTAGATTTAATGTCTTACATATTTCTAATGTTTAGTAATTTAATTTATTTAATATGTATTTTCTAATATTTTTGTGGATTTGGTACAATTTTCATATATCATCGTTTAATTTGTTTATCAACTATGTTAGTTTAATAATAATTTAATAAGTTCTTACTACTATAAACTAATATTTATTTTTATAAAAGATTTAACATATTTTCAGAGTTAAAATATATAAGAATTCAATTTTAAATAAAATAAATTTAAACACATATTAACTATAAATTATGCATGATGTTTATAATTTTTCGAGAGGTATAAACGTGTTATAAAAATATGAATACATTGTTTTACTGTCTGTAATGTTTGCATACTTCATGAATATCTACTTATATAATAATTGATCCCATTTAAACAATTATTTATTTATATTTTTTTTAATAATCTAACAATAATACTCATTCTTTTTTTAAATCATAGATTGAAATCACACTGATATCAAGTATTATTTATTTTAAAAACATTTATTTATTTAAAATAAATGTTCAAATTATCAAAAATAATATGTTCTAAATAAATTTAAAAATTTGCTTTCAATTATTTTAAACTTTAGTATGTAATAGTTTAATTTTTAATCTTTCCAATATATGTTTATTTTATTATAGTATTAAAAATGATATGTTTATTTTTAAATATATATATATATATATATATATATATATATAATGATATGTTTATTTTTAAATATATATATATATTTAAAAAATAAAATTTGAGATGATGTAATACAATTAAATTAATTTTAATTCATACATGCACTTCTAAAGCGGTTTTGCAGTTTATTATCGGAAACATCCGAAAAATAAACGGTATATCCGTCCCTTATCTTTCTATTGGCAAATGTACTCCAGTCTACAGGTCAAGCACTGCTTATTTTCAGATCTGATTACTACAAAACGGTATTTAACTCGCATTTCTTAGCTTATACTCGTAGATTTTGGAGTTTTAATTTACGGTTTAGGATTTTTTGCTGGATTTGGAAAATTTTAGAATGTACTGTTATTTGTTATACTTCTTCTGCATTTTTCAGCTGCTCCTTTGAATTTGATTTCCTGTAGAAAATAACTTTGGTTCGTAACATATAAGTAGAGATCTGATTTTTTTTAGTATGTTTTTGAGTAATAAACCTTAAAAATAAAGTTTTAAATATAATTTATCTATAATTTCATAAATATTATATTTAATCCGTGTGTTGATTATATATATATATATATGAGCTGTATGGAACCGAAGTATAAATTTCTGCATTATGGCTTTTCTGGGTTTTTATTTCTTTCTGACTCATTAAATAGAAATCTTATAATTAAATTATAAAAATAAGTTCTGTGATGTTTAGTTGTTTACCATGAGGAGCAAGTGCTATGGTATTGTCGGTGATACCTTTCTTTACGTTTGATGCCTAATTTGTCATATTAATCCATTTTTCTGCAAAATATTTTCTGGAGTTTCTAAATATATTTTGGGAAGAAAGAGACTAGTGGTCTTATACTTCTATATAAAAGAGCATATTAGTCTGATGGTTTTTAACAGTAGCATTTTAGGATTATACCTTTAAAAAAAGGTACATTTTAATTTTAAAATTATGTATTTTATTTTTTAAAAATGTGCATGTTAATCTTGTACTTTTAGATTTTTACTACACATTTTTTTTTAATTATAGAATTAAAACGCTTCATTAGAAAGTAACTGATTAAAATATTTATTTTTGTAAAAATTATCAGAATTTTTGTAACCTTACTGTATTATTATTATAATAATTATTAATTATAAAAAATATGACCAGAATTATTATTAATCACCGTCCTACTTTTGTCATAAATACAACACCGCACCTTTCAAGGCTATATCAACCTCCAACTTCCAGTCTCAGTAAGATAAATAAAAAGTCACCAGTTAGCCTGATATGGCTTGCCATAACTTGTGGGCAACTCATATCTCATGAACTCTAGCTGGTGAGTGAGGTGGTTAAGTCATAAGTGGGACACTATTTGTCCCAAGTCTCGTAAATTGATCATATTTGAGTTTTACTATCTTCTTTTATTAAGTTAGTTACAACATATTATATAGAATAATCATATTTTATTAATGATAGAACAATATTTTAAATTTTAAAATATTTAATTATGATATTTAATTATTCTAATATTAATATTTTCTGTTTCGAAAATATCAGTTTATCTATCATGTATATTTTATACATGCATACACGAATAGCTATTTAGGTTATTATTATCCGTGTTGTACAGTGTACACGCTACAAGTTGCAATTACTCATTTGTCCTTATACCAATATAGCCTCAAATTTATTTATTTTTTGGGACTGGTTATAGTTTTCTCACGGGTATTTCAAAATTAGGAAGTGAAAAATAGTGAATTTTTCTGTTCTTTAACCTTAGCCACCTTTTGTTGTTGGTTAGCTCATTGAATTTATACTTTGGGCGGTGTTTACATTTATTGTTCTCATCTACCAAGTTTAAGAAGTCATCATTTTCGACTTCCAAATCACTATTTAACTTATCAACATTACCTTCTCTGCCCAGACTCTAGATTCAACACAAATCACGCAGAAAAATAAAAAAATGGGTACATCCTCAGCCATTGTTGTCACCATCATGTTGGTATTGCTAATAACACTTTACGGTGCCTCGGCCCAGCCGGCAGCTGCACCGGGACCGGCAACAGACCCATGCTTGACTGCTGTTTTGGGCATGTCTGACTGCCTCAGCTATGTGCAGGAGGGTAGTAATACTACTGTACCAGACAAGCCTTGCTGTCCGGAGCTAAAGACTCTGGTAGACAAGAATCCTGTATGCTTGTGTAAGCTACTTGCAAACGGCGACAGCTTGGGGTTCAAAATTGACATGAAAAAAGCTCTCAAGCTTCCTTCTGTGTGTAAAGTGGATGCTCCTCCTGTTAGCACCTGCTCTCGTGAGTATTCTTAATACCCTTTTACATTTATGCTTCTCCGGTTTTCCCCATCTTCATACAATTTGCATTAGCTTTACAGAAAACGTGACTAAAAAATAACAGAAAATGTGATTAATATGCTATCTCTAGTACCTAGCATGTTCTTGCTGTTATGGTCATAACTATATGTAACTATTTTTTTTCTTTCAAGTCTAGACAAATATATATTGTCTAGCTTGGAATGGTGATAGATTTTGAGGAAAGCGATATTGGGTCTTATTAGTTATTACTTATTGTTTTGATTTCAACACTTGATACTTCGTCTATAGTGTTATACTACAATTAAGAACAAGACATACTTGATAAAACCACTTAAAAGGCAACAAATTGGAAATACATCTCTACTCAATAATTTTTTTAAAGATAAACAGTGAAAGCTAGATGTACTAATTTAATCATTTTTAGAAAATCTCATACAGAAGACCTTATAGCATTGTAGGCCAGCAAGGTTCTTTTATGTTTAAGCTAAAAGCTTGATTAAGTAGCAGTAACGTAAGAGCTTTCACATTTTGTTTTCTTTTTCGAAGAGTCTCAGGAGGAAGTATTATTTTATCAGAAATTATTCAGTATTTTTGGAGTAAGAAATGGTATCCAAGTTAAATTTTTTTTTAAACACAAATACTTAATGCTTGATAACGAAAACATAATGGGGTTAAACAATTTGGATCTTAATTTGTTTCTCTCTAGTTGGAGTTATTAATGATTGAACCATGTTATCCACTCGGTACAAAAAAATTCAGCTCAAATCTCTTAACTTCGATCATTTCATAGTGTAGATCCCACGATTTCAAAAAGTTCAATATTTTTATCAATCTATCTATTTATCCCTTCTATGTTAGGAATGTCTTCAGAGTCAGGAAAGTTATCCAAATTGAAGCATATAAATTACTCTTTTATAAAGAAAAGACTTATTTAACCAAAAATAATTTGGAAAAATAATAAAAATAGTATTCTTAAAATTTTTAATCACAAAATAGCATTCTTTATGTTTATTTCATACATTTTCACTAAAAAAATTGGTACATTTTTTTTTATTTTAAACGCTATTTTATTGGATACCGTTCAAATTGAACTATGGATATTTAGACTTGTTTAATGTTAACGTCGTCCAATTAGATTCCGTTTAATATTATTGTGGTGTTATTTTTATTGTTATAAGTTGATGTTATTTTTATTTTATTTTTTGTAATTTAACCAATAAATTTAGATCACATACTTGCTTTAGTAAATTTCAATGTTTTCAAAGTTAGGTGTCAAAATGCATATGAAAGCCACCTGCTAACTATCTCAATATTGTTACTCTCATTTAAAGCCATAAATTGCCAACTATCTCAATATTGTTACTCTCATTTAAAGCCATAAATTGCCAACTATCTCAATATTGTTACTCTCATTTAAAGCCATAAATAAGGCTGAGCAATGTGATGACTTCAACCAAAACTGTTGGTGTTGAAAACATACATCTTATTTTACCTCTTTTGTATATTTTATTTGTTATTTTGGATGCTTCAGAAATTTATTATTTATTACTGAATAATTTTTTTTATCCAGAGTTAAAATCAATTAGCACCAAATTATCATATATAGGTATAAAATTTCATGTTTTTATTGAGGCAAATAGTTTTAGGCATGGTAAACTTTTGATTCAATTGTAATTTATAACTGAAATTTTTGGTTTTTGCAAAATAAAAAACTGAGATTTTTGTTTTGGAATTTGACAGTTGCAGGAATACCAGTGCCCGGTCCAACTGCTGATGAAGTTTCTTCATCTGCGCCTGGTA